>JBCAUG010109271.1:0-21572 GCA_038406175.1 Haplosyllis leylae | reverse complement strand
TGCCATAAGGTCGTAGTTTTCTTCAACAAATTCAAGTAGATGGTACCGCATATGCATTGGAGTGTAGCATTGACCTCGTCTGTTTACTTTTATTTGGGGTCGTATGCATGCAAATATTTCGTTCCTGTCGTACAGCAGCTGCAGAGAAAAATATAAGTGATTACCTTCCACACAACAATGCAACAACTCCGAATTTATTGTCCTGAATAACATGTTTCCCTCCCCCTTAGTCAGAATTTACTGGCCACAAATTACATACCTATCATGCACTTCATGTTTAAATATAGATATATATTCTTACCGAGAATGTATCTCTTTCTATTTCAGCCAGACACAATTCTATCTTTTGCGGATTCTCACATTTCTGCTTCTTTGTCAACATTGATGCAATCTGCATACTGCCATCTGAAAGAAATGACAACTTTTACTTAAGTGCATAAATGTTATATATTTTAATTTCACACATAAATATTCTATTCATTTAATTAACATTAATGTCTGGGTAATAGGCTACAAAGTTTAATTTACCGGAGAATGCATCAGCAACTGATATCATAGTGTCTGTATCATTCAGATTCATCGTCCTCGTAACTGATTTCTTTCTGTCGCAATCACTGTTAGTGGAATTTGCTGACTCGGATTTATGGAATGTTAAGTGATCTGGATGCTGCTGAATTATCTTCTCACTGCACTTAGGTAAATCCACAAGGATTTTCGTTCCATCTCTTTGAGTAGCAGACACAAACCTTCCACTCTTGAACATTACGAGGTAAACATCAAAACTGTCTATATTTATGTCATGCGATTTCCAGAGAATGTCTTGCAGGAGCACAACGCATGACAAATTCAGCATTTCACACAATATCAGTATGGTTATGTCCAGGCCGCTTGTCTTCATGGAAGACATCGCTGTTATGAAGTCGTGCATACTTATGCCGCGTTTGGTCAAATTCATCTCGTAACGTTCCTGTTGAAATATGACATACATTCAATCCGTACCTAATGACAGAATTCATTGATCCAATGCTATCGCACCCACTAATATAAATGAAAATTAAAGTGAAATGTCTCACCTCCAAATCATCCTCGTTTTCCCGTACGTACTCAAGGAATATTTTCCGCATGTCAGGTGCAGTGGCATGTCCGAACTTTTCCAAAATGATTTGATGTAAGAAGCTCTCGAATATGTCATTCACAGCTGAGTAAGTCTGTGGATTGAATTGATTTAACATTAATAAAGCATAAACGATAATTCACTCATGGGCAGAATTTAATGACTTCCAAATATCCCTATCCCAATCATATAAGTAATGTACTGAACTCACTATATTCAGAGTACGGTGGAAAGCCTTCAGAAACCACACGCAGTTACTTTTGTCTGGGTCAGACTTGGGTCTCATCAGTGGCATTGCAACTTGGTAATTTATTTCTGCAAGTATACAGTTCATGGCCTTGATATAATTAAGAGTTATACTACAATTTACATTTCTGCATGCGCAAAATAAATTTAAGATAATTACACTGCATTTACCATCAAATTTCTCTGAATCCTCTACTTTGATTTTCGGAGCTGCTGGACTTGTGGTCACAATAACATCAACTTCAGTCCCCTCTCCTGTGCTGTCTTTACACCACTCAAGAAGATCATTAATATTTGTGCCAGTGACAACAGGTAACCTTTAGTATGTATCTTCTGTACAGTAGGTGCTCTGCAAGTTTGGCCCCTCTTCTTTCGGTATACTTTCTTCTTCTTTTCTTGTGCGACTACCACATCCAATTCTGTGTCCGATATTGTGTGACTTCTGAAATGCATTTCCCTGTAACCTGCACTGGGATCATCTGTTCCCATATCACTGGTTAATGACGTGTCACTGTGGCAGTCGCTACTTTCCCAAACCTGTACAAATTACATTACATCAATAACCGACATTGCACAGAATTCATTGGCCACATTGCATAAGACTGTCACAGTAATCAGAATTTATTGTCCAACTACCAGTCAAAATTCACTGACCAAAACAAAATAAAAGACAAAACCCACTGACCAGACTACCAAATTTACTGTCCTACAAAAGTAAATAAACATACCTTCGCGTAAACAACCCCTAACGTGTCAGAATTTAAAACCACCAAACAGAATTTATTCTCCTGCCATTAAGCTCAGGCAAAATCTGACACATACCCCCCAAGTTTGCACCCATTTCTAACCCCACTCAATACAAATGTCACATATTTCTCCATGTAGCTTGGATGCTTTAGAATAAATTAATATAGAAAGGACACTGATTCAGTTATTTATCATCTACATCATTCTGTACATATCATTTTATCATTACAGCAAATTTCTTACATTTTCGCTCACATGATATAACACCTCCATATATAAAATTTGTACAATGCCAACATTAACCACTCATTTTACAGTATTCTATGCTTACTTACCTCCGTATCTGACCAACCAGTATCCTCTTCTTCCATCATAAATGGTACAAATATATGAAATAAAACTTATGACTTTCACACTGTCCTGACAAAATGGCGGCCTGTTTACAGTCAATGTGCATGTCCAAATTTATTGTTTACCTCGCAACGCGCTGGATTTATTGAACTTCCTGCAGGGTGAAATGGTTCTGTTCAAATCAATGTATTCCTTCCAAGTGGCAACGTAATGTGACGCTCGGTGTAAATAAACCCTGAGAGTTATGACATACCACTCTTCATCTCATAAAAAGTTTTAGAGCCAATGTGAAGGATTGAAAAAAGCTGATTCAATCAAAAAGGTGGAGTCAGCAACTAGCTTTAATGGTACGTTCACGTCACTGGTAAAAATGTCTTTAAATTTAAACTTAATTGTACATGTGAAATTTAACACAACTATCCAGATTTGGCGGAGTCTTATGGGCGTTTTATCGCCAAAACGGTATTTGTGGTTGAGCAGAATAAACTTATAATCACTGCGAGGGAATTAACAATGCACAAAAGGACATTTCTGTACAACATTTGAAAATCACCTTTATCTCACCTGTGAGATTGGCTTTACTTTGTATATGTAACTCTCCAATGCTGGTACGTCTACGTTGAATTAATCACCAACTCTTTGTACTAATCCTTCAACAACCTTTGACTTAATCCGTCAAAAACATTGACTTAATCCCATTGTGGAAATTGATGATATCATGATTGAATGAAAGATATCCAAATAATTATTCTCTCAAAGTTTCTGCTTTGCGAAACATAAATCCTACAATGTCATATTTTCAGAGCTACTTTCTTAATATTGTTGAAAACACACCTATAATTTGTTATTTGGCATTTCTTTGTG
Organism: Haplosyllis leylae; assembly: GCA_038406175.1. Taxonomy (NCBI): domain Eukaryota; kingdom Metazoa; phylum Annelida; class Polychaeta; order Phyllodocida; family Syllidae; genus Haplosyllis; species Haplosyllis leylae. Next base: position 18,250 of record JBCAUG010109271.1, on the reverse strand, counting down.
TATTTTTGCAGCAATTATGTAGTTCTCCAACAATTTTTTCCCCCTCAGCACGCACAACCTGAATCGATACACTTCCTCTAAAACTCCCTGTTAAAACCTCTCGATCATGCAATGCACGCACAATCCAAAGTCATGGTCTCCAATCCAATACGTTTATGTTCACACCGAGAAAGTGCAAACGAAAAGAACGATTTTTCTTCATAGTTTCATACCCATCTTCAAGCGGAAATTCGCTTCTGCTCAATTCGAACAGTGTAATTATATCATTTTAGTGTGGTATCGCTTTCGCGTTCACTATTATTTGGTGTAAATATATCTTTATTCCAAGTTTAATAAATCTTAAGACCCGGTTGGACCGACACAAATGTATGCGTTTTTTTTTTCAAACAAGTGGTAAACACAAGACTTCACATTGCAAGCTGCAGTGGAACTAAGAAATTTCTGAGGAAGTAAACACAAGTTCGATGGATAGCTTTAAGGAAAATTCCCAGATTCTGCTGATTTGGAAACACTTCGATCACAATAAATACTATTTGCAGTGAAATTACTCTATTGGACAAGTGGATTTGTTGGTTCTACCAAGTTGTATTGAGCCCTTCAAATTCCAAACTTTTGTTAAATCACCCTTGGAATAGACAGTGGCGGATCCGGATAATTTGTAAGGATCCATCCACATTGAACAATCGCGAGAGCGGAAATTTTTCAATCATTTTGCAAGGGTCTATTCACATTGACCAATTACGAAAGCGAAAATTTTCTGTAATCTGAGCAGCCAGTTATTACGAATGTTGCATTTGATTTTGTAGAAACTCATTTGTTCGGGACGTCGCTTTTGCAATCGCACTCGCTTGGTGTGAACGATGCCTTACAGAGGGTCAAAAGACATACAAGATCTGTGTGACCGACTTTTGTCGGACTATATCTCCTGACCTATTCCACCTTCCCACCCTCCTCGGGATCCGTCACCGAAAGATTACCATGCGCAACGAACACTAATGCAAAACAAAAAATATTTTTGCTTATATATTTAAGTTGTGAAAAAAATGAAACAGGTTTAGAAACATTTTGGTGTACGCATGCTTATTCAAACAGCAGTAGAAAAACAAGTTCCGTGAGAAAGTTCAATCGACGGACTTCATGAACCACAATTCAGTGACCGTGCAGGGCGGCTTTCAAACTTACGGAATCCCAAACTTTAAGCAAAAATTCTTAGGAACAAAACCTTACCTTCACAATTCAACGTGAAAAGATCCTACAGAATCCATTTTTGTCAAGACAATTTCGTACATTTATGCTGAGGTGTTTAAGAGACCTCCACGTTCTGGTTCTGCTTGGCTACGTTTATGGATCGCCAGACATGAGAACCTTATGCAAACCACACTTGAACGCATGACAATAACTAGTCTTACTTGACTGACTCGTCTCACCAAACTACGTAGTGTGGACACGCATAGATAAACAGAGCCTGAGATGAAACAGAGAATAGACGTAAAGAGTTGAAGAGTTCAATAATGTTTACAGGCCATGTTTACCTTTTGTCCGCAAACGGATCCAGAATTCAGATGGACCAAAACGGAGTGGGGTCAAGAAACCAGAAATGTCTTCTCGGCCTCCTTCTTCGGTAATCTGTCTCGACCTTTTTTCATGGCGGGAACATCTTGGCACCCTTGATTTGCAACTTACATGGCAGAAACCAAAGAAATGCAATCACCTAATTTTAAAATAACTGACGATTCGTTATTACAATTTTTAAATTGTAATGGTCGAGAACCATTTACGTCAGAACTCATGATCTAGACTGACATGCTTTTCCTTGTTTCTAAAATTGATGGAAAAAAAAGAGCCAAGTGACAATTTCCCTGAATTTTGATTTTAATCTAATCTCTTTGGACAGCAGTCCAGACCATCACAAACACCGTTTCAGGATGCCAGGTTAATTCCAAATGTTTATTATTCAGTATGCGAAATTTTCTCTGATTGCCTACACAAGCTATATTAATCTTACGAGCCAAAAGTGTAAGGACTTCCATATTTGCTTTATTGAGGAACACTCCTTTTGGGACGCTAATGAACGAACAACAATATTTGTATTTAGAGAACCTTGGATTTTTTCATTTTATTTTACAATTTTATATATGAACATCAAGATCAAGACCTGCGAGGCCTTCCTAGTAAAAATAATCTCTAATAATAACTGATCTCTCACATAATCAAAAGTAAACGGAAAAACAGAACAAACTTTGTTTCACCCTACACATTTATGTAGCAGGTCTTCGAAGTAACAGGAGTGTCAAAAACCCAAAAAACTAAATCATGTTACACACGATTCTATCATGAGACATTTTGCAGTGGCAACAGAATACTTCCTATTTTAACTCAATGGGGTAACTAGGATAAAGTATTCACTTTTTTAGCATTTGAGTAAATTTTGCGTTTCCAATAGAACAATTTTTGCAGCCATAAATTGACCATGTAATACACCAACTTTTAAAAACAGACAATAGGTGGAAGTCGTACAATACAATATCATGATCTGTTATTTCCTACCCTTCAAAAAAAAATTCAGAAAAAAATTCATCACAGTGGAAAATTCGTTTCTTTTAACCGTGTGTCAACTTCAACACATAATGAATTGCAACCCTTGTGTAGAGTTGTAGATTAATAATAATAATAGCTACAGCGATTACTGTAAATCCCCCGCACTTTCATAGACAATGAATGCTTCGGCCAACAATGGCGGCATACACAAGCGTGAAACTTTTACACGTATGAAAGATTTCAGGTGGAATTTAAGTGACAATGTGTGGTTTTTGTATGGATGAGAAATGATGAAACACTCGTTTGAAGTTTTAGTAACGAACGTGAATGACAATGATCGTAATAACGAGAGCAATGATTGCTTAAAGCATCTTGAAATGACTTTAAACGTAATGGTCGGTTCAACACTTTACCGTTTCTGAACCCATCGAAGTAACCGTCACCATTGACAACTTTAAACCCACTTTGGCGGCGACTTGGTAACGCGCAAACAGACCTTAATTCGTGACGCACACTGCCAAACGATGCTGTCAGCATCCATGCCCCATCCACTGTGGTGATCCGATTTATGACCCAACTTTTATTTTTACACAATGACGAAGTTGCATGTAATCTCCCTACCTGTTCTAAAGGGACGTATCACTAGATCAAAAATTAATGAATTAATTAAATACTCGATCCGTAAAAACGGCTAAGGACATAACGTATAACGTTGGAATGAACTAATGACACGACGTTTGCACGATATGACTAAATCGATGTTTTTCGTGAAAAATAACGCATGATGATGCGATCGATGAAGAGCGAACGAATGATTTAACCCCTCCCTCCAAAAAGGTTTGTTGACATTACCAATGAATTTCGGAAACAAAAACACCGCAATGTCACAGAACCTAATGATGATAACCGAACAAGATGGATGATTTGAGTCCGATGAGCAAATGAGATGAGTAATAATGAGATTGTGGCGGCGCGGTTTGATTTCCTTTACAACTCGTCGTGATCGTAATCTTCGTCGTCATCCATCATCGGTTCCTCGTCTTCTTCATCATATTCTTCTTCTTCTTCATCATCTACAAGAAATCAAGGTATTGAATGGTTAATTTAATGGCAAGTATGGCTGACCACTGAAGATCAATTTACATTAATAATTAATTATCGTTAAAATCTTTCTAAGTATTTTTTTCTGTCACACACGTCTTTCTTAAGTTTCCAAGGAAGTTATTCTATTCGTTTTCTCTTTCGTGGCAGCAAAAGTTGGCTATATTTCGGACGAAAACAATTCGGGAATGCCAACTGCTGTCGTGTAATCAGAAGTGTGCAGCAATCAAACGATAATGTGCATTTACGCCTTATTCGCACGTAATGTTTGTATTTGCATCAACGTCAAACTATAACAATGTCAACGGTGACGCAATAGGAACCAATTTAGGCCTTGCCATTGACTGAAAAATGTTGACGTTGACACAAACGTAAACGTTACGTGTGAACTGACTTGACACCTTTAAATTGTTGGAAGCAAACTTCGCAAGCAACATGTGAAGAAAACGGTGTAAGAACTCGAACATAGGCAAAGCGTGATGCCATATTAGAGATTCTTAACGAAATTTAGTATGAAAACAACAACTGGATCCATACTAAATTGAAACTTCAGGTCACTTATGAAACGTCTTACACGTTGGGAAAGTTTAAAATCATAATTCATCGTGTTCTGTCTGATCCTCTTCATCTACATACAATTCAGGGTCTTCATCATCGAAATAGTCTTCGTCTTCTAAACGACCCAAATTTACCGTTTAAATCTTGCGATGGCTGTTTCCCCAAGAAATACCAAAAATCGTATTCAAAAGCTAGAACTAGAACGGTCTAAGTGGATCGGCTGTTCTAATTCGGAAAGTGGTACATTACAAAAATTTTCGTCATTTGTAGTAGCTGATTAAATACTAACCTCCACCTTCAGCTTTCCTTGCTGCCTCCTCTTCTTCCCTCTGTTTCTTCTCCTCCTCGTCCTGTTGATCCTTCATCTTCTTCTCTCCATCCTTGATTACGCCCCACGTGTCGTTACCGAACTCTTCTGCGAAGTTCTCGTCGTCAGTGATCAAAAAGTTGTCGAAGATGGTTCCAGATTTTACCTAAATTCACACAATTTTAAGTAAGTCTTTTGGATTGTCACAACCAACCTGGTTACAAAATTCCTGGTTACACGTTGTCTCCAACAATGCTTAGTACACGTACCTGCCACAAGTCGAGTCCAATAGCACCGAAGTCTGAATACTTGTACAACTCTTTGTCTTCAACGTATTCGGGGTTGTCAATCTCGGGGTGAACCCATTTTCCTTTGTAGGCGGGGTTGTCGATCTGTTTTGGTTTCCATTCTCCCTGCAAAATATTTTGTTTACCCTTCATTTTCACCGTTTTTGTATCAGGAACAAATTAACTTCACACATCATGAGTAGGCAAGACAATGAGCATGAAACAAAGACTGGGAGATTTTACCTTGTATTCAGGGTTGTCGATCATTGGTGGTTCCCATTCACCGTCCATCTCGTCATCCCAGTCATCAGGCTTCTGGGCATCAGGGTCTGGGATGTGTTCGGGCTTTTCCCAGTCCTCTGGCTTGCTGTCCTCTGGGTCATCGATCTTCTCACGGTCGTCCCAATCTTCTGGTTTCTTGGCTTCGGGATCCTGCGAGTTACATAATTATAAACTCCATTTAGGGAAATTTCAAATTGAAATTACAAGTGAACATCCTTAGGAAGGATTCGTTTTTTCCCCCCAAAGACACCACCCAAAAGAATGATAAATAAGCATTGATGGTCGTCAAATAATGTGACTGCAAAAAGGTGATGACAGGTCAGAAATGGTCCAATATCTTTTCTATTTACCCTGTCACTGCTTTGTAAATGTTTCGTACCTTGATTTTCTTTGGCGCCAGGAAATCCCAGTCGGCTTCAAGATCACCACTTTCCACCTTCTTGTTGTCAATCTTGACAATGTAAGTGTTGTCTGGCTTCACGACCAGGGTGTACAAATGGCTGAATACATCATCCTAAAATAACCAGATGGACACAATTTGTTAAAAACTTTCAACTTTTTAGACACATTCAAAATTCAACTAAGTCACTGCGCTCGATTTTATACTCACTTTGCATCTGATATCCTTCTTGATGAGCAGGTTCTTTCCCTTGTAGTTGAAGATAACATGAACCTTCTTAGTGCCAGGACCACAGATATCTGGGCCGAACATGATATTGTAAGGGCTCTCGCCATGCATGTCCTTCTGGTCGACCGTTGAGGGGAACACCTTGACGTATCCACCACCACAGTCGATGTTCTGTTCGTGTTTGACTTGGAATTGGATAACGAGATCTTTGCCTTCGTTACCGAAGCTGTCAAATTTGGCAGATAAGGCATAAAATTTTGCATCTTGGCTGGTCTGGATTCCTGTTGGAAAAAAGAAATGCACAACATTAGGGCGTGTTTATCCACTGAGAATAGAATTTCATGTAGTCGGTGTGAATACATTAAATATTTCATTTGCATCAGACGTTTCAATCCCGGGCTTAGAAATATGACAGTGTACCTTTATCTTCAGCATCGTGGTAGAATTTTCCTGCTGTGTGTGTGAATTTTCCTAGATCGTTCTTATGTTCCGAGTACACCCATCTGTCTTCCCAGCCATCTGAAGTGAACAAGAAAACAAGTTCAGTGAAACGTCTTGAACTGACAAGTCAGGATAGGATTATTCCGGCAGAGAAAAAAAACTCACCAATTTTCGAATTATAAAATGTACGTGTTTAAAGCAGAAGAACAAAGATCCACGTATGGGAACAAAATTCAATGCAGGCATTCCTGTCAGATAGGCAAGGAACGCGCAGGATGTTGTGAAATTTGGCACATGATGATTAGTCTCGTAAACTAGCCAATCACAGGTCACCATGTGTTTCTGCCAAACGTTAACTAGGTCCACGTTACCTTAGCATGAGGATGACCAGAATATTTTTAATGAACAATGTTTTATTCATAAAGACCACAATAAAACTAGCGCGTCCTTAAGATTTTTTAGCTGTCCAGTGATCAGGACGCTTGTTCATTCATGCCTTAATTAAGGGGCACGCCCCTCGCCTTGTGGAAAATCAGTGCAGACAAATGCACGCCTTTGCACGTCGACACTGAAAAATGTTTCTGCTTTTTCCTTTTCTCCACTCACCACTGTCTTGCTTTTATTTTGTTGCAATTATTGCTGACCACAGTTAAATTGTGTTTGCAAATAGACAGAGAGACTCCCGATGTTTGCTTATGTGCTATATTAAAATAAAATAGCAAGTATGTCCCCAAATGTTCATATTGGCTGACGCATATGATTGTATCTGCACATATTTTGCCAACAGATCTATTGGATTATAGAGCTACCCCAAAAGGGATCAAAGAGATGCTCTTCCAGACCAGCAAGCAGATTTTATCTTTGCAAACCTGCTGGAGTATTTCTCCTGTTCCTACGGTATTAACTGCATGTAACAATAACTAGACATAGATAAATTTCACAGTGAACTTAATTCTAGACTCTATCGACAGTTAACGATCACAAATTTATTACCGATCATATTTCCAAACATTTGATCAAATTTTGAGTAGCCATCTCTGAACTGACCGGTATGTTTTCGGCATCAAATTTATGCAAAAGTATGACATAAATACCTTCGAATTTCTCAGAAAAATGTACTGTATGCTCCGCAAATACTGCGCCCAAAAGGCATGCCAGAATTAGGACCTTCATAGTGCTGCTTCTTGTGATTTTTTTCCAAAAAATGAGGCTGACCACCTACACGTTGGGGGATCTAGATACATAAAACGGAACGTCAAGGCAGGTGGAGAGCTGTGATTGGTCGGAGATTCTCGCAGCCAATCAGAAAGAGCCACAGCATAGGCCAGGTGGAGCTGCGTAATGAATGAAAATAATCACCAGCAGACGACGTGTGTGCAAATGCTGTTGTTTAATAATACATCACACTGTGCAATTATGAAAAACAAACTAAGATACGTTTTACTAAATACTTATTTAGATGCACGATTTGTTGCCTTCTCCATGATTAAGACGAAATAGGAAATTCGACTGAACACAACTAACCTGAACACCACGTGTAAAAATAGATGTCACTGCTGACGACTTTCTGTTTGACTACTTTACTCTCCACTAGCGCTGCTGCTGATTTAGGGCCATGGAGTTGTAATTTTCGATATAACATTTGACGTCGAAACTAAATTTAATGTTTCGTCTGGAAATAAGTAAATTAATAAATTAATAACGAGAATGCCACAACTTTTGCAACATTAAGACATATTTTGTATAAGTTAAAGAGCAATATGGAATTGTTCATCAAAAAATAATGCATTGCCGAGAATCAATCAATGAAATAGAGGTCTCAACTGTTTTGAAGACTTTTAAGGGAACTTTCTATTTTATTAAAAGTAATCACTTGCAACGATGAATAGAAAGTCTTTAATCATATTTAACAACTTTTCATGTCCAAACAACTGGCAATAGTAAATTCCGGATCCGTCATTGGCTTCTTACGTGATCCACAATCTGCCTATTTTTAAACTTCTCCACAAATAGGACAATTCTCCCGAAACTTTCAAAAAGTCTGAATCCAGAAAAAGTTAAGGATACAGAAACTTGCATATTGATATATGAACTTTGTAGATTAAGACTTTTGGCGGATTTCTCTTTTGAGACCTATTTTTATAGAATAACTCCATGGGCCCCTTGGATCCTCCACTGAAAAAAAATTAAATCCATAATTTGACGTTTTAATTTTGCCTTCAGAAACATGGTAAATAATTCCACGAAGCGTCAACCATAAAGTTCAGATCAGTTCAGGGAATGGCATTACACCCTGAAGGAACATCACCAATTTCAGACTAACAGAGAAATCTACAATTTCTGACTCAGGCTTTGCTATGCAAGTCACGAGAATTTATGTTTTTTAATGGTGCAGCTTCCATGGGTGGCCTTATCAAACTGATTCTTGCAATAAAAATTGTGTACTTTCATATTATTTGAAAGAAGACGGTTAAAATATGGGGTTGATGCTCCTATGGGAATCCTGGATCCGCCCCTGATGTACATAGACCATGGAAAAAACATTAAATACCTGTTTGAGAAGAGGAAATAAATCTACAGTATTGAGCCCACCTCATCCCCCAGAAGACACTGCTAGGGACCCCGTCGTTTTTTCAACATATCTAGTTTTATAACTATTTTTTGTCATGTTTCGCGAATATTACGCCTAGAACAGTAACGAAAAGTGCAGTTGGGTCTGCACAGGAATTTTTGAAAGCGTCATCTGCCGTTACTCCAAATATACACCGGAAGTACACAAAAGATATGGCGGCCAAATTTGGAAGAGATTGCAAAAATTTCATGATTATTTTCGAGTTTCTGCAATCCCCACTCTCCTTTGACATACGTCGAGATGATATTATGTTATGTGTATGCATGAGAAGTTAGTGCTCTTTATAAGAAGCTGTAGAAATCTGAAAGTTACTTAAAAACAGTAATTTACATAATGATTTGTCTAAACCTGTGAATTCCAGTATACATCAGCTAAACAAGCACACAAACAGATTTTGAGAAGAAGAGTAGATGTTGCTTCAAATGAAATTGAACGGCGAAGTTTCCAAGCTTGGGTTGAGTTGATGTCCCTGAAGGTCACTTCTCGCCCAAGATAAAGGCTGGAACTAACAAAAGTACTGAGACGAAGTGTGAGGGAAAATGAGGCGATCTGGTGGTACTTCTGCTCTCTTGCAGAAAGTGAACGCCCAACTGCGTGGTGAGAGAGTACCCATTTCAAAACCACGAGGAGAGGAAGACGATGGAGTTGGGGTGAGGCCCTGGGCTATTCTTATGCATCTTCATTAGGGTGATATCAGATGGTGCAGATCTGCAAACTATTGACTGTACATCACATGCAATTAAAACCATTACTTGTGAATACGACAACTGAACACTCTTTAAGTCTTATACCATTGTGTGTGCGGATAGCTGGACTTTGTCAATATAATTTACAAGCATCCTGTGCTGCATTTAGATATGTTATTTTTTAATTGCCCTATTATCATACACTTTACCTCATTGTTTTAGGCCTATCTCAGTTCACTGGGAAGTAAAACCAAGGCAACTGCAGATGTTGACTGGAGTAAATTGGCAGAGATGAGTGATCTGTCTGGAGAAGATGATGCAGAATCAAAGCCGGCAGAAGAAACGACAACGAGTAAATTTCTTAAGAAAAAGAAACCCAGCCCAGTAACTGCAGAACCAGCTAAAAAGCCGAAAGTTTCCGAATCCACAGGCTCAAAAACAAAATCTCAAAGTGGGAAAATGGGATTTTCTGGTGCGTCAGCAGCATTGAGCAAAGCAGCTGCTTTCACTTCAAAATATGCTAAACCCATCAAAAAGGAAAATTTGGTGTTGAGTGATAGTGATCTGGATATGGATCTGAGTATGGACGAAGATGTGAGTATATTTGGGAGTTCAGGAGGCACCCGTCGTTAGCGCAGATTTATTTACGTTTTTAGGTTCTGATATCCAACATGAACTTTTCTTTCAGATATTGGCAGATGTAAAGACAATTAAAGGAAACAGAGCTTCTTCTACTCAACAAATAGCCAAAACTACCTCGAAGCCAACATTCAAAAAACCTGCTAGTCCGGACATCAGTGACGACTCCGAAATAGGTGTCTTCAAAAGCGGGTCGAAATTTCTGAAATCTAGTTCCAAGTATGGTGCCATTAGTAGTGAAGATGAAGATTCCTTTGGGATTGGTAAAGGTGGCAGCAAATTTTTGAAGAAAAAACCCAAAAAGGAGCCGGAAAAGAAATCCAGCCCGGAAGCAAAGAAGCCACCTATATCTGGTATGCTTTTCTACGTTTGAATAATCCGTTTATTTTGTATAATACGTGATGGAAAATATTGAAAGAAACCGTTACATTAAATAGTAAAAGAAATGAAATCTGACACTTGTGTGTTATGTTTAGAAAGTGGTAAGAAACGCCAGTCACAGTTTCGTCTTGCGAGCGCTGAAAGATACTCGGCGAAGGGTACTCTCGATACTGATGAGGAATCCATGGCCGAGTACATAGAGAACCTATCACCCAGCAGTTCGGCTGATTTATCCAGAACCCCAAGGGCCAAATCTCCCCCATCAGCCAGAAAGAAGGTAACATCACCAGGTCATACTTTCAAGTTTTTGAGACTGCAAATTCGAAAACTAAAAACCCTATCATCACTACAGGTTATCACTACCATTTTGAGATATAAGATTTCATTTTGTGTTTCAAGAAAATAGTCCATTTTGTAGCATTGCTCAAATTCGTGTTTTTGGCTTTACATCAACAAACGTTCACAACCTCACTGTGCAGAAAGAATGTCGTAAAATATGTTGAATTCGCATGGCTCAATGAATACAGACTGAAATTATTAGTCTCTTTAAGCCTAAAAGAAGGGCAGAATTAATGGACATTAGAGGGACATATCACAAAATGTTGTGGTTCTAATAAGGAAGTGATTGGCACGTAATGCTGAAATTACACTAACTACAATACACTGAGTCCCGCGTACAACAAGTAAAAGATTAATTGAAAACTGCTGGTTGTAAGTGGGTGATCGTTGTAACTGAAGTTCTTAACACTGTTGTCAATGATTTTGACGCAAAGAAAATCTGCTTGTTGTAATCAAACTCGTTAAAAACGGGACCAGTGTACAGGCTGTTCTCCATCTTGCAGGCGTTTATGAAAGCCAAACTGAGCCCAAAGGATGTCCCTCCAGCCAGCCCCGAACCCATGACGGACATACGCGAGGAAGAACATGAAGATCAGATAGACAGTGACAATGATTCAGTCTCCTTGGAGGACGATGCATTCAAATGTAAGTAGCTATTAATCTGTTGTAAATAGTTTCAGTTAATATTGTACATATTTTTGAGTGACAGTTCTGGTAGTCAGTTGGTTTCACTGGAAACTGAATAACCGTCATCTTAATCTGTGCTTTCAATCACCGAGAGAGTAAAGAAGTAAATTTGAGAGTCAGACTTCACATGGCTTTCTGTTCATTGATGAACATTTCAAAGTTTAAAAAAATCCAAATTGCATCCAATCCACGATTGTGCGGCACCGGTTGTGAAAGTTGTCGACTGTCCATTTATTGATTTGCTGAAGTAGTTTAGCAGTAGTATTCAGTAGCACTTGAGCTAGGAGCACGTTTCAAGGAGCAAAATACACGAGATCGCAAAAAGATGCTGAAGTGTGACTGTTTTTAGTCGTCAATGATAAATTGACACCACTTCGTCCGGTGAGAGCTGTACATGTTGACAGTCCACGTATATTTAACTAGTTCAGTGGCGGAGAGTCGCGCTCAAGAGAAGTCGATTTGTTTTCCAACAGCTAACTTCGACGAAAAGTCTCGTGGGAAATCAAATAATGTATCAGCTGTTGTATCCAAATGGCCTCTTTTCATTGGTAGAAAGTTCTACACTGTAAAATTCATTAAAAAATAGGAACAGCTGTTTTATATTGATATGATTCCCGTAATATGATTTGAGAAGTCTACCGTGTCCAGTTTCATTAGAACTGACATACTCCTACGACGCATATACATATTACGTGTGACCTGCTGTTTAATATTGTGTTGAAATCGAGTCTAGAACTGTTCCTTTTCGTAAAATTGTTTACCAGCTGTTTACTTGGATGAAGAACATGTTAAAAGGGAGAATTTTACGACGTCCAAGTACGCCATTTCCAAAATTTGCCCCTTCTAATTAATTCTCACTTCATTATGTTCAGCAATTTACTTCCCAATGTTGAATACGTGTAAGTTTGTCGTTTTGTATTCGGGTTGATTCTTTTCTTATTTGTTTGTTATATTTTCTTCAATTGTGTTTGAATGTTAGTTGTTTGGGTCGACATTGGTAACATTTTAAGAAGTAGCAGTCAAATCTATCAAAAAGATATTTAGTCTTGCTTAAAAAATCATATGAAATTCGGTACAATTATGGATAATTTCCACAGGTTTTGTTGTTGAAATCTTCGATGCACAGCCCCACTGAAATAAACTTAAATCGTGGACCATCTATCAAAAATTGTCATATGACCTTTTACGGTTTCCAAATGGCTCATTCTTATTGGCTGATACTACGAATTGTTATCAAAAAATAGAACTTCACATCTATTTGTGTGAAGGATTCGGAGACCGTAATAATTACATAAAATAAATACACGTATTGATTTATCTGCTGTGTAAAGAACAAAGGTAATTTTGATCACAAAGTTTTGGCGGTGAACAGCTGCTTCAATAAACGTGTGGGTCAAAAAAGTGCTCGCCTGCATTCATACACGGAAATAAGCAGAAATAACTTTTGTAAAAAGTATACATAACGAATGGGCCAGGTTTTATTTTTGAAGATATACGCATGCTAACGAATCTGAAATAAAATGCGAGATTAAAAAATGCCCAAGTTGTTAAGGCCTACTATTTTCTCTTGTTTATTTTTGGATTTCTCACACTTTTAAACCAAATGCGAATTATTTTTTGTCCCAGTATGATGTTCCCGTACTGATCTCACTCAAAAGAATAAACTTACATCCTAAATAACAATTCACTTACAACTTTTCATTGAAATCATGCGCAATTACAGCTGTCCATTTGTGGAATTTATGTCAAGGAATTGAAATATATTTTGTTTAGATAGAAAAAAATATAAAAGGAACGAAAATGGAGTTAAATAATTACAATGACTGACATTCAATTTTATAAGAAATAAATGATCAATTTTGTGTTGGGGTGGGGGATGCATTAATGTTTGAGAAGTAATTTTATGTTTTTCTTGGGTAAAGTACGTTTATATCGTATCTTGCAGTTAATGTCATGGGTCTTGATGAACTAGAAACAGCTTTACCGTTAGCAGAGTCTACTGCCTACGTTCCCACAAAAACACCAGAGAAAAACAAAAAAACGAAGGAGAAACCAAAAGGACAAAAGAAAGGAAAGACAACCGACAAAGCAAAGGCTAAAAAGACGAAGAAGAAAGAAAGTAAACCTGACCTCTTCAGTGAACTGGGATTGTATACCGTTGATGATTTATTAGGAAATGAGAGTGACGTTTCTGATGCTAGAGAGCAAGTGGGAACAGAACCTTTTGAAACTGATTATGAAAATAACACGGCCAGATCTGGTCTTCCTCTCAGGTCCATCTTGAGTCCATCGCCGAGACCACCGGGAACGCCCAAGTCATCGAGAAGTCGCGTCAGATTGTCCCTCGGGGACCTGGAGGAAATTAGGTATGATTTCGATCGTAAACTTAACAATATCTTCTGGGAAAGTTGAAGAATTTAAACTTATTACTGGCTCGTAGAGTAAGCTTTTCATCTATAGCAGCGGCGTAATTTTGGATAAGCTAAATTCTGGCTTTTACGCTGATGAGAGTGACGTTATCATACTAGCAACGGGGAATTTTCCCAAGGAAAATGATAGATCTTTTTTCGGCATTTTTTTCCCTTCTGGCCAATTTTTTTATGCCGATGTTTGTATTTGTCCTTCCCCATCCTGGAAATTTCATCTGATAACATTAAATTTTAAGATCCGGATCCTCAAGCCCGGATGTGATATCGACAGCTCGTCCCGTCTCTAGTCGTCAGTACTCGGATGATTTCGACGAGATATCAGAGACAGCGGCGTCTGTGCGGACGGAAGGTGTGGAAAGTGAAATAGAAACCATAGCAACGGAATCCAGAAGTCCCAGTCCGTTCAGGTACGAACAATAGAGTAAAACCTGTCTCAGCCTCCTGCATTGTAGAACCACATGCCTTTTGCGATCATGTTTGAAACAATTATGACATTGTACTTTTTGTTGCAAGTTATTGCTGGCTTGTTTAGAGTGAGCTAATTCATATACTATTGGGGAGCGCAGGGGTTTCAAGAGTATAGTGGGGAAGAAATCAGGATGTTATTTAAATTAGGTTGTTGCAACCTTGTATGGGGAGCCTCAACCAATTAGATTTTTCACAGAGGGCATGGGAGAACAGTACACCACAAGGCCACGCAAGACGAGTGCAAATGCAGTGTTGGATTTAAGAAAAATTATCAACTGGTCCAGCCAGACTAGTTGACCCTAAAATTAATAAGTCTGGCCAAATTTCAACTGGTCAGGAAAAATAATGTTTGAATCGGTAATATTTCAGGTATTATTAAAATACATCAGCTGTCTCATTGTAGATTTTGTGGTGAATGATAATATTTTGTAATTTTACTTCTGGGCTTTAACTGATCAAGCTGACTAGTTGATGGCAATTTTAGCGAGTCATGGACTACTGGACTACTATTAAATCCAGCACTGTAAAGGGGCCACAAGGGCAACTGCAAGGGGGCAGAAGACACGTTGCAAGAGGAGTAAAGGGAATACAATGGGGGGGGGGGGGCAGGGGGATGCAACCATGGGCTATGAATAGGAACCACGTTTTGATTGGATAACAAAAGGGTGTTTTACTCTCTTTTTGTGGTCAAAAGTTGGAATAGGACTGATCAGTTGCCCTTGGTTACTCTCGGTTATCCTCAGTAACTACTCCTTGATAATAGTTAATATGGCCTTTGTGAGCACAGAAGACCATCATTTTATAATAACAACATACACGAACCAGGAAGTGGGACTGTCTCACTTCTTGATATTTTATTAATACAGTGGTCTTACATTGCAAGTTTCATTGTACATGCACTGTGAAATTCCATGAAATGTGAACTACTAGTTATCGCGATAGATTTGTTAAACTACTCCAATTTACACACCTGCAGATGTCAAATTGTAGCGATTGAACAAATCCAATTTGACGTCTAGTGGTGTCCTCAAATTGGGACGGTTGAACAAATCTAATTTAAGGACAGACCAATAGATGTCGGCACGGAGGAATTAACTGACTTTGTACATGTTTTATGTTTGTTGTGATTTCCTACACAATACAATGGAAAATGTTTTGTGTGCACACTAAAGTTTTTCACCAATAATCTTACTCAGTATTTTTTCTCCTCTTTCAATTTGAAATCGGTGAAAGCTGTTATATCACAGAAGGCGGATTTTATCTTCCCTATTTATTTTGTGGCTTATTCTTCAATTTTCAGATACTTAAAAAAATAAAGATAGTCTTTTTAGTTTCAATAATTACCATGTAAAAAATGAACCATTCTACAATGGAACTTACCGTCAGCAAAAATTATATATTTTCCTCTGTCTAAAACAGGTCAAGAAGGAGCAGTGCTTACAGTGGGAGATCGCGCTCGGAAGATTATTCAGACGACTTCGCCAGCGATGCCGAGACTGTTACACAAACGAGTCGAAGAACGAGTGAAAGAAGTACCAGTCGAGAGTCCATGACTTACAGTGAAGATTACACGTCATACAGTGACAGCCCGTCTTCCCGGAGCAGGTACAGTGACGTCAATTACTTCACGTTCTTAATTTATTTTATTTGGTGACATAAATATTTCTCTTTAATGTTCATTGTTATCGTCAGTCATTTGGGAGGTGGGAGGGGGTGGCATTGCGACCACTTTCTTGCGAATGTTAAAAACAATTTTGAAACAAATACATGTAGTTTTACTCTTCTTTCTTCATGGCAGCTGAAGATCTTAATGTTGATATTTTATTTGTGGTTTTGCATATTGAGAATATCTTAACCTTTTAAGTTTTAGAGCAATTCGTTCAGCGTTAAGCACGAAACATTTCACATTCTTATTTCAAGTGAAATGAACGATTTGGTTTCTTCCAATCACAGGACGCCTTCCCCAGTTAGACGGAAAAAGGGTAAAAGTAAAGAAATTCAGACGGACGCTGAACCTGGTTTGATGTATCACTGGAATCTGAATAGTGGTGCTCCCTACGCAACGCTGCGTCCGTCTTACGGTCTTGCTTTCGTCGATCCGACGCCAATTGCTACTCACACTATTAGCCCAGATGCCTTAGAAAGTAAGTCATGGGTCATCTGAACCTATTTCCTCTTTTTCTTTACATTACAAAAAGACGTTGGGTCGTCTTGTTACTTTTTATAATTTTACCGCAGTCCGCTGATCTCTAAAATTGAGGAGGAAATGGAGAAAGAATCATACAGACACTCCGTAGACTTTAACCTAAGATCAGGGGAATCAGTTGCTAATATCAAGTCAAATATTGCACCAAAAAGGCAAAAAAAAAATCCTGATGTTCACAAAGAAGTCGAGCTGATTCTGGTAGGTGGTCATGCTAAAGAGTTTGGCAAGTATCACACCAAAGGTTGAATCTGACAAATCCATCTCATGCAGGTGACGCAGCATCTAAGTGAGGGAGATCCGCCCTGGCACTAAAATCTAGGGCAGGTATTGGACTAGTAACCCACAAAGCGCCCTCTTCAGACATTGTCTTTTAATGAGGTGTAACTATTTGTTTCAGCTTTAACGTCGTACAGTCCGAGCGTACTGGCGTTGAATGACATGCTACGTCAGCAGTTACAACTTACCTCGCAGTTCATAGATACTCAAAAACGTATGCATCAAGCGTACGTGCGAAACCTTGAGCCTGATTACATGTACACGACCTTAGAAGATACTAAAAATGTAAGTGAAAGGATTTAGTCACAGTAAAATTTGTTTGGTCACAATAGACTTGATGGCAAAAGTTTAGCATAATATGGTTTTAGCTTTCCAGATTTTACAACTCTTGTTTTGAAGCCAAAACGGCAGAATAATCTTTTACTTAAGCTTCTGTTGATTCTGCAGACAGTCTTTAAAAATGCTTTTAATTCTTTTTCAGTACATAAAGAAGAACAAAAAGCCAGTCCTAACATTTGATGAAGCTCTGAAACAGGTGAAAGAAGAGATGGGAATGGAAAACTCTTGACAAAGGCTTTTTACATCATACTGAAACTGTCGTAGCACCAGCGTTCCCTTGCCCGTCTAACGGTGCATTCGATTCAGATAAAGTGTCCGATTCCGATAATATTACTGTACATTGAAATGGAACCCATATCAGAATCCATTCTATGTGACGGTGATTTTGACGGGCAGAATGAATTAGGATTCAACTACCTGGTTTTATGGTCCATGCTGCAGTGTGAACACAATCTCTTGTTACCATAGAATCCACTTTTGACATTCAGTGTGACCAGACGTTTATTTGTGAGAAATCCGTCCAATTGTTAGTATTGTAGGAATGACACTTATAATACAAACCAAGCCAAATATATTCCATTGTATTGCCAAGATTTTATGCGCTTCTGAATTTATTACTTTTTGTGTTTTACTTAAAAATACCAGCCTGTGATGTTTATATTAGATACATTGCTCAATTCATAGAATGGGATTATATTTTTCAAATTAACAGAATACACTAATTTTTTAAGGAAACAAGAGTAGTTTGAATGTAATTCATTACATTTTGAGAGCATCGCTGATTGCATAACAATTGTGTAATCCGTCAAGTAATCATAAAATTGCCAAAAAGAAATCAAAAGTCACGGAATGTCTAATTATTTTTGTTACCGCCCGCGTACGTAGTACGACGGGAAGGTACTGTTTTCACAGGCATGAGTCTGTCTGTCCACAGGGGGAGGGGGTACTCGGGTCCGGTCCCGGGGGGGAGGGTTTACTCAGGTCCGGTCTTGTGGGGGTACTCAGTCCCAGCCAGGGGGTACTCGG
>JBCAUG010109161.1:0-21578 GCA_038406175.1 Haplosyllis leylae | reverse complement strand
CAGATTCACCTCTGGTGTGACACCTGCTGACTGTATAGAGGTCAGCATGGCAGCTGAGCCTTTTTGATCCACATACCTGTGGATGTGTCTGCAAGCATTGGTGGAGGTTTGGGGCTCGAACCCACGACCGTCCATGCCACAAGCACAGCGCTGTAAACCGTTCAGCCACTCCGGCTCAGCTGGTCTCTCGGCACATCTTGATATTCGCTACTATAAAAGGGAAGAGTGTTGGAAAGGGACAAGGAAATCGAAGTAAAAAAGAACATTCAAATAAAAATAAATCTGTAGACTTTTCGGAAGTAATTTCTATCTATCTCCGTTCTATTCGAACTAATTAATTAAGTCTTGATTGTGCAACACTACGTATACCTTTGTGAGGCTTTTCTAAAGATTCATAGAAATGAGGGACTCTTCTTTCAAAACTCGGTGGAAAGGGAACTGGGCCATTATTAAGCCAGTCCAGAAAAGTTTGCGTCATGATTTGAGATCGTTTAGTTCACGTCAAACTATTACAGCATCAATCCAGTGGCGGGACAGGTAAAAAATTCTTCATTACCATGTAGTTTTCAGGAAAAGTTGGCCAAATGATAGGTTCGCGCCCCCCTTGAGGTTGGTGTCCCCCTTCTGGGATATTCTGGATCCGTCACTGCAATCGTACAAAAACGCTAAGTACAAGTTGCCATTTTAAAAATTCAGATACGTAGAGGGTCCATTTATTCAATTTCTTTGTGTTCGACATAGATTTTTACACTTCTTAAAGATTTCTTTCAAAAGGAGACGGCTATCTCCTACTAAAGTCTGGAAAACCTTTGTATAGGATGGAAATCTCTTGGGATCCTCTTGCAGATTCACAAGTCAAACTAATAAAGAAATTCTCCGTGTAGATAGGGAATCCCCCGAGGATCACCCGGGTAGATAGGGAATCCCCCGAGGATCACTCGGGTAGGACAACATACCCTGAGGGGATTGAAAATGTACGGGATGCCCTTCAATTAATTAATTTTATCACTGACACTTGGCGTTTTTAGGGTAATGCCCATTTACGTTGCTTTTTTGAGTATCAAACCAGCATTTAGGTGGTAGTTCGTGAACAGATGATATCTCTGAAGTTGGTTCACAATGAGGCTTTCAGAATGAATTAATGGCCTGGACATCTAATTTTATTTCTGGTACTGAAAGATAACGATCCAAAATGTCTATTAAGATATTTGTAATTTTTGATCTTGTCCACATTGGGTCAAATAGGTATTAATCAGGCTGGTGACACAGTGGAAATATTTCTCAGATATGTGAACTAATCATATGGCACACAGATTGTTAATGTTTGAATATTTAAAGGTCTCCAAAGATTGCATACAAATCTCCGAGCTTCAGCCCTATCAGCTTGAATACAAACCCTTAAATGGCCTTTGATATTCATTCAATAATTTACCAAGAGCACGATCACTGAAGTCGTGGGAGATAATGTGCATTCCGATTGGTGCTGGCCTCTGGTGGCAAATGTTCGTCCTTAGTAACGATAGTCTCCCGGACAGTAAATTCTATGGACTCATCAATGAATGGGTTTAAATAAATGTATGGTATAAAAGATGGTATCAATGTTACGTTCCTGACTAATGCTTGACGGATAATGGAAATTGCTCTCTTATGGTAGAAGTGCGCATTCAGTATGCTAACAAACTGACATGTTTCCTCTTGATGATTTCTTTCTTGAACTTCCTTGATGGAAAAAGTCTAATTTTAAACATCAAGAATCAGAATCTTTCTCCATTGAAGAGAATTTTTTGTAAAAATAATTATGCACAAAGAAAAATTAGTGATAAAAAAATTCTTGGACTGAACTGTACAAGCGCAACAAGGGATGGAGTTGGAGCTTGGAAACTGAGAAACATTTTTCATGAAGGAAAACTGGATTTCGCTAAACATAAATTGCGTTGGGCAGGCAGATCGGCTGGAGTTATCCGCCGCATTTATTTGTTTTGTCAGTTATCAGTCCAAACACATATATTCATCAGTGGTTTACTGCCTGGAAATTTCTGGAACACTTTAGGTAGTTAGGGAGGTTTGTAATAGTTGTTTAGATAGATCTCAGGTGAATTCTTTCAGTTGAGAATTTGATCAAAAATGACTGTCCAGCAAAAGTTGATACAAGCCTTTCAACAGCAAATTCTCACATAATCAATCTAGTTTTTTTGAAACTCCCGAAGATGGCATTATTGGCATTTTTGTATTGCTTCTAATGCAAATAATTTGCCAACAGTTGCCATTCAAATAAACTATGATGCAAATTTAAATTTGTCAACATTATGCAGAATAAAGAATGATGTCACTGATAAGTATTTCTAATCGGTTCTCAAATTTAGCCAATACAAAAACGGCAATAATGCCAACTTCGGGAGTTTCGAAAAAACCCTAATGTGATAAAGGTTGAGAATATCAAGCTGCAGATAACGACGGGAGACCTTCGCCTAATGCGAACTTGAATTTTACAGTGACTTTACAAATACACAAACTAATCAAACCGTGACTTTTACTCGATATAATAGCGATGTCACAAAATTATTAAGTAATTCTGCGAAAGTGTTTGCGCACCAAATCTGGAGATTCAGGTAGATTGTTTCAATTTGGTTAGTCTTCACTTTGTTATTTGAAATAATAGTATCATAAGTGATAACTCATTCTCATATATATTTTAGTTTTTAAGTAAGAGCATAACCCAATGGAAGCTGAAGACATTACAAAAAGCATTTTCTGGAAATTCTCATAATTCTTTCAAGAACAACAACTCGGGATCAACAGAAGAGTTTGCACGAGTCTGTACATACTCAGTAACTTTCAGCTACAGTATTATGGAATCCCAACCAACGTCCGGTGCAGAATTCAAACGGAGCAAATACGGAAATGCCTCGGATTCCACCAAAACACTAAGCTAAGCCTCAGGTACGATTTACGCACCGTCTTTATATCCAGACGAATGCGCTGAAAACCTAAGGACTTTGACTGACTTATTTAATATGCAATGAATCTTCTGAAGACGCAGTTAGGCTATATACATGTACCTTACGCTGAGACTTACTCACCTTTTACCTTCTACATTTCCTATTTTTAATTCAATTTCGAGGAAAAAAGAGACCCAAGAACGAATAATAAATTGTTTACGTGAGGTTGTAGGTATACTTATGATACAATTGTGGAGCTAAGTTAACAATTGTGGAGCTAAGTTAATCCAGGTTGGTCTATTGGCACAGGTGTAAAATGTCAGAATACTACACATCACACCCTCCTATTTCTCCTCAATGAATCTCCGCTTCTGGCACCGTGCCCTCCATGGTTGACTAAGGCCCGTTTACACTGTACGATTGCGATTGAGATTTCTCTTTTTGTAGTCTAACTAATGTTTTGTAAGGACATAATGGAAGTGTGATTGCAACAACCTCACAAGCTCCTGTACAGCCTATTGTAAGCTAAAAAAATCGCAGTCGCAAATCGCACAGTGTGAACAGGCCCTTACAGACGAGTGCGACGAAAAAACCGAGAACGGTTGTTATTTTGCGTTTCCATTACGTTGCCACACAGAAACGTGATAACGTAACGAGTACCTGATGCTGGTTTTGAGGCAACGTTGCCAGAACTTTGTGACGGTAAGAATCTGGGTCAAAATCACGATCTGAAGTGATCCGAGAAAATCAAAACTAGACAACATGTCATTGTGAACGAAATTCTAGAAATCAACTCCGGCAAAGCGATAACCATCCGTGTTCACCTTACGTTGGCTTTATACATGTCCACTGAAAGAATGTTTTTCTAACTATTGTTAAAAACATGATGATCGAAAGGCCATTCACCCACACTAACTTATCCCATGATGCAATAGGACCAAATACGGCGCCCAATCCTTTCTGGCTTGGCCCGTCCTTGAAGGAGGGTGTTGGTTGGGGGGTTGGGGGTTGGGGGGTTGGGATAGGGCTATGTCCCACGATGCACTGGGACAGGGGGCACCCTCACGTGGGCAGACAGACAGAACTTGAAAAATTACCTTCCCGCAAGCTTCGGATACGGGCGGTAACAAAGAAGTACGAAAAACACCTACATACGCAATATTTCAAACTAGCTGTTCGCACCTGGAAGAACGTCTATCCAGGTACCGGTAAATGAATTATTACAGTTAAACACTCCGCACAGCTGCCTGCTTGGTTTAACTGTCGAGAAGCAGAGGTTTGTACTTATGTTTATATGTTCAGCTACAAAACATGATAAGTAATTGTACTTTACTTCTTCCCGGACGCTCTAAGGCCAATTTATGTACAATGTACACCTGCCTAGAAGACAAGCTGGACATCAGTTTGTTTCCTTAGACGTACAGACTTCCGTTTTCTTTGTTCGATGAGGGTCGGTGCATCGTATTGATTGGTTCTCATTTTG
Source organism: Haplosyllis leylae (assembly GCA_038406175.1). Lineage (NCBI taxonomy): Eukaryota > Metazoa > Annelida > Polychaeta > Phyllodocida > Syllidae > Haplosyllis > Haplosyllis leylae. The sequence continues at coordinate 17,156 of JBCAUG010109161.1, read as the reverse complement.
CTCAAGATTATTCGTGGCTAATTAACTTATGCCCAGAAATGTATAGTTAACAAAGGTTCCAATTCTAAGTAAACGAACCACAATAACAATGTTTAAATACAGCAGGGGATCCAGAGTCTTGTTAAATGTTTTAATCTTGTGAGCTATTTCCGCAGGATCATACTGTTGAAGATAAAAATAAATACTTTCAAATGAACATAGCCATTTTCAATTTAAAATGAACTCTCTACCTTTTCCATTTGTAGCTAAATTCAAGTCATGAACTGATAAGCAAAACCTTTAAAGGAACAATTTACTACTGGAAAGCCAAGAAGTTCAAACACCTCTTCCATTTGTCTGGTTAAGACAACGTTTCGCAACTGAGCTCGTAAATAATTTATCGCTTCAAACGGAGGTTACTATGTGAAATGGAAAATCTACTGGCGTAGTTGTTACACAACATTAAATCTTTTACAATCTTGAAACTAAAATAGTTGATAACAAAAAAAAAAGAAAGCGTAAAAGCGTTCTTTTTTAATTCCGACACTGTTCGCGATTCGGAACACAGAATGCCTTCAGAAGAATCCCAAAATGGAATATATTGAGAGAAAATTATTTCCTTCAAGGAGTCTTCCTTTCTGTAATATTCCCCATGAGACACAATATGTGATTGGTCATCCTCATTTCTGCAGCGCGCGTTGTATTTTACAGCTCGCGCGCTGCTTTTGCACAATTTTTGGAGACCCCATTACATGGGCGAGTTGCAATTTACACATCGCGACAACGTCGCGCGCTGCAGAAATGAATGCATCCAGTAACATACCTGAAAATTCTCAGGCCTGAAAAGAACTCGACTTTTATAATGATAATATTTCGTCTCTGTTACTTCGATAAAAAAATATTAAATTTAGGATTTATTAAAACTAAATCACGTTGGAATTAAGTACAGTTAAAGAAGACATGGAAGTACTATTAAACTATTTGTTCCAGGGAATCCTCACGATGCATAATGATCATAAAAGTACGAGGTTCGAAATCGTTTTCTCCGGACATTATTGATCACAGTTTTCAGAAAAAAGGCTATGTACTCTTTGTTTTGGTTTGTAACGTAAAATTATAAAAATCCATGATGAAATATTTTAAAAAGCAGTGCAGATTTAATACTGCAATTTCATTTCTTGCAGCTTCGTCATTACTTTCCACACATCCCCACTTTCACCCGATGAAGATTGGGTGAGTTCCCATCCAGATTTTAGATGTAAAAGCCGAGAAGTTTTTGACTGCCTACCTGGCCCATCAAATGGATATCCGTCCGAGTGATACCCGTGAGCAAACTTGATCATGATGTCAGCGTCTCCCAGCATGACCTCACGGAACGTCAGATGTGTGACGTCACTCCAGACGTCGAACGCGCTTCGTATGGCGTGCTGGATCTCGAGCATGTCCAGATCCGGACTGTAGTTGAGTATTCTGCAAACAAAAAATAAAAAATTCAATTCAGATTATGTGTACAAGATACGTGCACTTCTGGTAGGGAAGGAACTGTTGCTGAAATTCTAGGCTTTTATTTTTTAGGAGAGAAAAAATATGAAACACACACTTGAACAGATGGCTCTTTTGGACACATTTCACACAGTAGTGGAAGATGACAACTTTAGTTCTGCTTTCTTTTCATAATACTTTCGATGATATGGTTCTATTCTGAAGGCTTACAACATTCGAGAGGTCGGCAGGTGTTGCACCAGAGGTGAATATGGGGAATGCACATGAAATACAGCATACAAACAACGGATCCACTCTCTTTGACACCCTGGGCAGACATCACCAGAAGTCTACAACGGGGGTACCCGTGGCTCCACAAAAAAGGACCTATGTCCTTCAAACATTTTAAGAAAAAAAGAACGATGGGGTGACGAAAACACAATGGACTTTTCTTTCAAAAGTTAGACCATGCCCGAAACATTGAAGCTGTAATTGTACAGTAGAGTTTTTCCACAATTACCAGAACACAAAGTTGACAGAACTGGCAATTATTTCTTACCTTGTTTTTCCTATATTAAATTTGTTAGTCACTGATAAATTTTGGTGGAATATGCTACTCAAACTTCTAATAAATAATATGTATGAAAAGAACTGACATAACAGGATATGTGCAAGAAAATAAAATTTAAACTGAAACACAAAAATGTCACATCTGGCAACTTTGTATATTTATGGGAAAACACGAATGTAGAGGGTTTGTATGCACGATCAACACGAAGTGTACCGGTTCGAACCCAAAAACGTTTGATTGCAAAAGATATATTTTTCATTTAAAAAGTTTGATAGATTGTAAGTGTATTCTGAAGACAAACTCAATTGAATTTTACATGCCTTTGCAGAATTAGAACTTAAAGAGAAGCAAAAGTCGTGGCTTTACATTTCCCGTGGCATTATCGATAAACATGAATTAAAATGCTGAGGCATAAAACGTTCAGATGAATAATGTGAAACAAGCAGAATGTTTGATAAAATAATTCATACAAATTAGACCTAAATTTATGGATTATCCCCACACGAGGACGGAAATGAAGGATACAAGTTGCGAATATTTCACTCCACATCGGGGCAATATTTGCACGCACGCTTACACAAGAGACGCTAATATGAACATATTTCTACCAATAACTAATCTGACAGCCTTTTATCCAGCTACCTAAAACTTGAAATTGTTCAACAATAAATTTCAATCGTAATAGGGGATGATTGCAATTCATAACACTTTCCCCGGTTGGTATGGCTTTCCATTATCAGTGTTTATATTCATTTTATTAAAGCTTTGGAGAGTTGAGGCACGACACATAATATGAAGGAGTACTGTGTAATTATGTATGCGCTATGACACACAAGGGGGTGATCACACAAGATAGGTTGTAGGGAGGGGGAAATACTGACCTTTGAAAATGAAAATATGGGCTTTTGAATTGCCACATCTACAGGATTTGTTAGAAAATATTATGGGCTGAGTAACATTGTTGTAATTAGGGCATTCTTGTCATTGTATGTATCGTGCATCCTTGTCCGTAACTTATTAATTAATTAATCAATTAATTAATTAAGAAACACTACAAAGGCAGGAAACGCAATAGATGATTGGCTCTAAACCGAACGGCCAAAACCTGAGTACACCTCCCAACTGATTCATTTGCATACGGAGAAAAACTAGAAGTTTAGGGATAATATGAAGCACATTTCAAGGGCTGATCACAATTTTTCCGTTTTCGGAATATTTTCAACAAATTGATTTGTTGAGGGGGCTCCACTCCAAATTTCAACAATGAATTGTGGATTTATGAATACATTCGAATGAAAGTTTCAATAAAATAGTCAGAGAAGTAGAAATGATAATCGAAAGTTCTGTAAGGTAAAACTTTAACATTTAGTTATCAAATTTGTGTAATGGAATGTTAAAGATGAACTCCTCCCTCCCACCCCACCACCCGCCAGGACAAGTACCCTCTCTCTCCCTCCCCTCCCCCAGGACAGGATCAGGACGGTTGTGTGGCGCAGGAGGTATGCCTCTGGCGTTCACGCAGGAGGACTGTCTTGTGCTTCATTGTTTTGAGATGCTTTTCTTGGATAATGCGGTCAAAGTTGCAATATGAGCCTAATAGATCATGGATACGTCCTTCAGAATCAGTAAAAAGTAATTATCATCCAGACTGGATGGATTGTGTTCTGAATCCAGATTTAAAGCAGAAATGTTCCTGGCAACAACGAGACTGGATTTGTCACGCAAAGGTTTTCAATGTGATAAACATTAATAATGCACACAAATATAAGCGCAATATACATTTGTAACCGTTTGCCATCCTCAAATTATTATTCACGTTAGTTACAAGAAAATAAATATATGACGTTGCGTCATTGACCCAATTGCTGGCACATGCAAAATGACGTCATGGTAGCATTCTGTCTACACAAATTCCAACCAATGACTGCAGCTGGCCTAATTATAATAAAACTACCAAAGTCTCATGACTCTCTTGGGACAGGATGTTAGGAATCCCACCTAATTAATCACTAAGGTGACTCTAAGGAGCCAGCAATAATACATGTGGGGGAATTAAAATTGCTTCGACACTGAGATTCTACAGCAAGGAAACAGCCCGCAATGTCACGAAAGATCATCGTCCTGGACAACAAAACGGAAGAAACACTCCTGGACATCAGTGTCACGAAATGGCAAGCAAAGAGTAAGGCACTGTACGATTTTTTTCTGATTGTGACTGCGATTTGTTTTTTCTTATAATGGGCTACATACGGGTTGGTGATGTTGTCGCATTCGCATAAAGTGAACACTTCCATCGAGTCCTGTACAACCAATTTGTTGGGATAAGAAGAATCGCAGTCGCAATCAGAAAAAAACGCACGGTGTGAATGGGCCTTAAGCTGTGACATTTACTAATTTTAGGTAATTTGTTTCGTCTAGGAGCGGGTTAACACAGTAACCTATGCTACACATTTGGCCTCTTTATTTAGTCTCTTTTCTCTTACGCATCATATTCTTGACAAACTCTATGACCTGCTGGAGGCAGATACAAAGGCAAAGAACGATTTCATTTTTGACGGGATCTTGAATGATCCGATCCAGTCATGTCTTGGCATTTCACCAGTCCTGCCTCTAAACTCCGAAGGTTTCTATTTTCCTTCCATTCTGCCATGGCTTGAGACCGGAGGCTGTAATCGTGTTACTCGGCTGTGTAACCTGAATAAACTTTAAGCTTTTACTTGACAACACGTTCAGGGTAACTCAAATTATATGGCCTTGCGAGCTTTCGGAAGGAGTCACGCTCCACACCTGGAGGGATGCACGTGATAAGTGTACTAATTGATCTCCTTTCTTCGCAGTTTGAGGCTGTAACAGGTATGGAAACCAACAACCAAGAATGTACGTATTCCCCCTTCGACACTTTGAAGGGGTTTTAAGTTCCATTCAGGCCAAGCGATAGCGGGAGCGGCATCGCTAGGTCTCGCTAGCGGCAAAATATCAAATGGGTTCTGGACTCATTCTCAAGCGATGCCGCTCCCGCTCCGGTCTGAATGGTACCAGTATAAGTCAGCAGGACCTATTCTTTAGCGATGCCGCTATCGCTCGGTGTGAATAGACCCTAAGACTCGTTCACTCTCAGACGAGCTTCTTATTCGAGTCTTTCCATATTAAAATCGCATAGGAATTTGTTGACTGTGACAACTTTGTTTTCTACCAATATCTTAAAATTTGTATCACAAATATATTTTTTATTTTTGTGCATAGCAAAATTGTAAAGGTATTTATTTAAAATAAAACACAGAGGTACTAATCATCGTATTCCACAAGAAAATTAACAATCTTTCAAAATAATTTAATGGACCAAAAATGGAAAGACGCAATTATTCAACACAGATCCTTCCAACAATTTTCGCAGTTTTGCGAATTAGAAACTTACGTTCCCCATAGACTGTTTTTAAATTAATAGACCACAAGAGTAAAAACACGAACCGTACATCGATGATTTCCTTCTGCGTTTATGTAACTAATGTAATCAATAAAACAATGTTACATTACCGTTTTTAGCTTTCATCAAGACAAACGTATAAGTATCCAATTTATATTACTTTCGCTACACTTGACATTGTAATAGAGTCTAAATGAAACTGAATTCTCATTTGTTCAAAAATCGTGCGGAATAGTGGAATCGGCTTCATTGTTTATGGCTGATATAATTGAGTGGGAATTTCCGGAATTAACTGGAGTAATCGTGCTGCTGGGATACAATAGTTGGTATGCAATGATTAGTTTCAGCACGAAGAAAATTAAACCTGGACTTCGGATATACATTACAATGGCTGATCCAGGATTTTCCAGAGGAAGGGATGTCAACCTCAAAGTTGGGGGCGTCAACCTATTAATTTGGCCAATTTTCCTCAAAAACTGCATGAAAATGAAAAATGGACCCAGAATGGGGCACGTCCCTGGCGTAACCTTGGATCAGCCAATGGGATAGGTGTAAATTGATGTAGTGATTACTTTTCAGCAAAAATTTAGTAAGTTTCCATGACATATTCAATGCTCAAATCCGATCTGGGCTGGGGTCCGCCCCCTAACTCCACATTTGGAGGCCCCAGTAAACAATTTAAGAGCTACACAATGAATTTTAGGGCCCTAACTCTATATTTTTCCAATAAAATTACTTTCACATTCTTCTAGACTCACTCAACTCATCATTGTGTCTTCTTATGTGCATGCCTCTACATTATATCAACTCTTCCCATAGCCTATCTTATCTGTAAAAATTGAAGTTAAGTATTTTTTCATACATTATTAAACAAAAAAATGTTGAGGATTAATAAATATTTGTGTGTAAAATTGTTGGAAATTTCAACAAAAATTTCTTAGGATAGTAGGAAGATACATATTTTGAAGTTAAAAATGCAACAGTTTCTTCTGGGGCCCAAAGTGGACCCAGACCCCTGGGTTACAAACTAATGTTTCTGTAAACCTAACCAAAAGGACAAATCTGTCAAAATAGCCAGAATCTTTTGTATTGAAAAATATTTTGTGTAGTGTGCCTACATAAATGTAAGTTAAAATTTTTGAAGAAAAAGTACCAGGAAAAGTGGGATAATGCATATTTGACACTTAAAAATCCAATAGCTTCTGGGGCCCTAACTCCGCTTTGCTACGTGGGCAAACTATTCTGGGCCCTCCCCCCCTTGACCAAATCCTGGATCCGCTACTGAATACATCCTGAGGTGGATATTTGCCTTTCAGGATGCACAACAACTTGTCTCACAGACCAAATAGAGCACAAATTTCAGACACTTAACATTCCAAAAGGTGAAGATTAGAAATGTTTTACATTTTGCGGGTTCAACCCTGGTGAACACACATTGTTTCCGTAATGACCACATCTACAGGTCAGATTTGGAGAATGAGACTTTTGCTTGTAGCCGGACATATGGGTGGAGAAGATAGACAGGCTGTCTGATTAAACTCCAATACCCAACAATATAATTGGGTGAACAGCTACTTAGGCTTGTCTAGCAGATCCCAATCAATTCTACCTTTTCTGGTTGGAGGCTTTAAAGTTGAAAACGACTTGCTGGAATTCTTTGCTTTGTGTCTGGGATTTGATAAAATTAACAAACAAGAAAAATGTCTAAAGAGTTAGTTCTGTAATGGAATGACAGATTTTAACTCCTCTACTTAGTAAGCTAGTAAAATTGAAGTAAGTAAGTCAATCAGATGTTACTAAACATGCAACTTGAACTAAAACATGCTAAATTGAAATGAATTCATTTATTATTAACACCTAGGGAGAACTAATCCAAAAGAAAAAAAATGAGAAGCACCAAGAAGATACACAAGAAGTAAAGGAAAATTGAGTTTGTGTAGTTCATGAGAGTTATGGTATGTCGAGTTGTGCAGTCATGCTTACCTCATTCATGCAGGTTGTGATGACGTAATATAGCACATCACAACACCACTGAACGAGGTAATCGTGACGCCATCATCCACGTCACAACATCAAGGATCACAACCATTGATGACGTCATGCTAAAGGTTCACAGAGAGGTCACCAATCAAATTGCAGCTACACAGTTCACGGCAATGACCACTGGTACGTAATTCTGAAGTTCTGAAATCATGCTTCCAGGTGTAACAACCAATGGAATCTTTTAAATCATGCCAGTCAGCGTTGAATTGGAAGGAAGATTCTTCATGGAGTTGATTTCTAGCCATTCCAGTAGAACACCCGATCTAGTTGCTTGGATTTTCAAACGTTCAGGGTTGTAAGCAGAGATTTCAATCATCACAAAACAACACTACTTGCATGGATTGTATCATTTGTATGAATGAAGTCCAGTTCAACTATCTCAGTGGTTTTTCTTGAATCCAGATTATCCTTTTTGTTCGGGAGACAGAATTTCTCAGCTTTAGTTTCCACATTTCAGAATGACAAGGTCAAAAGCAAAATTAAAACCCATTAAAAAACTAGGTCCAGCTAGGTAAGCCGGAAATTGTTGTATCATGTAGCAATTCCTGAGACATGCCCCCACGCGAAAGTAGCCCATTATGTAACACTACCTTTTAATAATACAAAGTTACCTCTCAATAGTATTTCATCAAGTCCCATTTCAACTATATTTTGATCTCTCAACACACTGAACAAAAGCCTGTGATTTTCTTGACTTGAGGCATAATTCTCAAGACTCTTGAGTTTCAAGCCCAGGACTAATTCTGGGGCCTCATGCGGATCTGTGATCTTGACAATGCTTGATTTAATGCAGATTTGTGAGGGCTTGAATACTTTGCTGCAAATTGACAGCAAACTCTATCCTAAAGTTACATTGGCAATGCTGTCACATTTCCAAATTGATGAAGTGTTTCGAATATAATGTTTAAAGTTTGGAACATTGTAAAATTGAAAATCACAAAATGTCTTTTTTTTGTGATAGATTGATATGAAATGTAAAGCGGGTGGTCCGGAATTGAATTTTTAAAATCAATTTCAAAATATCATGTCAAATAAAATTAACATTTTTTGAAAGAAATCTTAGAAAAGGAATGGCGTAGGTTAATGTTTCATAATATCAAACTGGAGAGATATTATTAGCAATTCTATGTGCATTTAATGGAGCAAGCATCATGTTTCATGTGTTAACAATACATGCAAAGAATGAAACATTCCAGAGCTAAAGGCATCGTATTATGTTCCTGTATTTCTGTTGGAATTGCTGTGCAGACTACGTTGTTTTGTATTATAAAATGTTTCTTATCTTGCTATTACTAAAACAGTACACACTAAATTTAAACTGTAAACTAAAATTATCTAAGTGCAAATTAGAAGAGACTATTTAATGAAAATGATTTATATACCATGCACAGGAAGCTCGATGGCACAATTCCAAATAATCCATTTTATTTATATTCCAGAACAACAGGTCATTGTCTCCTCGAGTTTTTATATTCCACATTTTCCAGTATTAATTCTACCCCTGAGAAGAGAAATCTGCTGGCACTTGACGCAAACATATGAGCCCACTTGTTGAATGTGACATTCTAAATGTGCTACATTTTCCTGTGGATCAGATAGATGTATTAAAGCCAAAAAACCTCGGCTAATACTGTAACACTGCACAAAGAAGTTTAACACTGCCAACAGGGCCAATTCCCAGCATTTTACCTTCACAAATACGCCCTTTACAAGGTGATTTAGACCAGAAAAAAGTCTCACTGCTAACTGTCCCAGACGAGAAATTGCATTACAAAGAAACAATTGTAATATTGAATAGAAGGCTTCAGACGGTGCTCTAATGTAGGAAAATGCTTGTGTAAACGCAACTAAGCATAACATCACCGCTGCTTAATTGAAGAAAATTCACTGAAATTACCCTAAAACGTCTTCGGTGACCTCTACTCCCTTGGCTCCACACGAATTACGTGCTCACTTTGTACTTCAAACAAATGGCCAATGTTATTTCGAGAACAACATGCATTTTATTTTTTTGCCTTATCAGAGACCGCATGCCATCTTAACCACATAAAACATGTTTCCTTTCTCACTAATACCTTTGCCCATGAAAAAGGGGGTAATTTCTTACAATGGTAGTAGATAGGGGTTTCCTCTTCAAACCATTTCTTGTTCAGACTGGGACCAATACATGTAATTTTCGGATCAAACGCAAAGATATCGAACATGTTTCTAATATGTGACATGATACCTATATTTGCAGTGCGGACGGCATTCGACAAGTAACAGTTTGTCAAGCTTTATTTTGATTTACTCTTTACCAAACACAGCTCTCATTCTTGAACAGCACCATTAAATTAAGGTATCCTTTGTGATATGACTACTAAATTTGACAGTATTTAATATCTCTCCGCTTTTCTCCGCGGCTCTGTTTCCTGGCCTCCACCCCCATTCTTTGACTTCCTCAGGGCATTGAGTAAACTGGCCACAAGTGAATACACTTAGAACATTAAAGCCACAAAAGAGCCTGCGATACTTGAAGAATTCCCCTTGTAACCCTCAGTGATTTCCTTATGTAATTTCATACAATTTCCTTTTTCAATTATTTCCCATGTTTATGCTGTTGATCTCATACAGGAAATGTGCCTATTTAAAATAGGTCTCTTTTTACCTGAGTTTCCTTGGCAATGTTGTGCTGAATTAATGAATTCCACTCATGACAAAACGTTGCTACACAAATTGAAATACCTATTGAATGCTTTCTTTTATGTGCAATGGCAGGTGATATATTCCTGGAATAAACGATGAACGACTTTCATTTCTCTTTACCCAATTTAAATCGACTTCACCTCACAAAAGTAAAAGCTTAATTTCTATGATTCATTTTAACACTTTGAAAAAAGAAGATACGAAAGACACCACGTTCCGATATAATCAAAGTGCTATAATCAATGTTAAACTCCAACAAGTAAAACTTCAATGAAAAATAATTCGGACAAAAAATACACTTTACATTCCTACACAAGCTGAAAAATAAAATAAAATACCAAGATACGAAGGGTGATGTAACTAAAAGCAAGTTTCAAAGTGAAAAGTACACTTCATACCATACTCAGTGTCATGGTCCTCCATGTTCTATCAGTTAAAACATTCCAATAGCAGATGCAAATAAAAGGTGAATCGCGGCGATGTACAGTCACACATTTGCGATGTTTGAAAAGTTGCCCTTTGAAAATGCCGAAAGCAGCAAACGACGTAACGTCTTTTTCACCGTGAAACACAATCAGTTGTTCGCCGCCAGTGACCTTTCTGAAGGCTTTCAACGCAGTTGTTCAAACACCAAATTTCCAGGAGAGAAATCCTCTTTCTTGAGAGCAAACTAAGAATTGCTCCTAATGATGTGTGTATTGAACAAGACCAGCTGAAAGTAGAGTTTGCCGGTAATGTGGGACTGAACATGCCTGGTAATCCATGCCTGAACGAGTATGTCCAGTCGGGTGGACTGATGTCTGAGTACTGATCTCTGTGTCCGCTCAAGTCTTTTCTTGCTGATCAAAAAACCCTCTGAATTCAACACAAGAAGTTTAATCTGCGGTCCCAAGTTGACTGGGATTATGTGCCGAGAATAGCACCAGAGCTTCAGTCCTTCAGGGCACCGTAGACTTGTTCCCCTCAGGCTGGAGCACTGAGCTGGAGACTGGGGGTAGGGTGGATCCCCGCGGTCTTCATACTGGGGGCGGATGCCTCTCCGACCACCTCCGTCCCTGTAGAAGGCTCAGCTGGCTCTCTGGCCCAAACCACGACCGCTCAGGGTTCTTAAAGACCCTCAAGACCTATCCCAACCGCTATCAACCAACCCCCATCTCATAAAATATTCATCTATGGCATCTCAGGCAAACTCCCGTCTTTCGTTGTTAACCTTAACAGATCTCTACTAGCTTCCCATAATTGGTATGGTGTCCATCACAGTTCCAGCGGACTTCAATTGCCGGACATTCAGTCCAGTCTGAAGTACGCGTACAATTTGCAAGAGCTAGTGGTCTTCCCTGACCAGTGTGCAATGCGGTATTTGAACCGCGAGATTTAGCTTTCAGAATTTCGGTAGACAGGCTTTCTAATATTGACAAAGGAAATCATTTGATCATACAGTAGTATTAAATTATTCAAATTGAGGATGAGCAACATCACATGAATGGAAACACAGCCCATGGAGACCACCCACGTAGTATCTTCTGCTACAATGGATATATTTGAAACATTTTAGACTAAAATGGGAACATGTAATAAGAACACACACACAGAAAGGGTTACAAAACTTGGTATATCATGAACTTATTTGAATGCATCCAGCCTTGTACATTGGACCTTTACTAATTGCTAAACGAACCTTTGTTTTACCGATTCGTTTTCGCATGCAAAGTGTAACCACGCAATAAGCAATAACTCGAGTCTTAAAACACGGTTCGTTTGGCCTGTAAAATAACTATTTGTCACGAATTACCCCCAAAAGATGTTAAAATATGCGAATCCACGCGCTAACCGATGCACGTGAATACGACACGTCAGGGTCAATTTTTCAGTGGCTTGTCAGCTCGACGTTAAACTTATGTTTAGCTTCCCCAGTCCAAATGATGTGAAAGAGAACTTTTGCATTGGAAGACGGATCGTCTGGTGCGCTTAGAATCCTCCCAAGGGCCTACACACACCGAGCGCGAGAGTTGCCGCTAGCGACAATGCTTGCAAAGGAATACATTGATTTTAATTACATCATTCACACCAAGCGATGCCGCCAGAGTTACCACTAGAGATGCCACTGGCAAATGGATCCCATCTCACTTTCCAAGTGGCAAACCAGTGGCAATAGGGTTCCAGGAATTTAAGATTTTTTTTATTTTTCTTGAAAAATGTGGAAATCACAAATTACAAGCACGACACACTTATTTCCTCAAGTCACGAGCTGAGAACATACATTTCCTTAGCAAGTATAACATTTCAACGTTCTTTGTATTACATAAAAACTTTCATTATTTTGTCTGTTAAAGCTCCGGAGGATTCAAAAAAAAAGAAAAAAAACATTGCAAACGACATATCAAAAGTTGCAATGGTTGCGTGGCATTTCCATTGTCCACGCCTTCGAACAAAAATAATTAACAGAACTACAACAACCATGTCATTATGTGGGCTGTGAAGTAATTTTGGTTAATTAAATTAACAGGAAAACCTACAATGTTTCTCTTTACAAAAAGGTAAACATCTGTAACAAAGAGAAATTGTACTGTAGAAAAACGTTTTTTTTTTACCGTTGTTGTAGAGTAAAAAATTTTGGTTTTCACCGGCAGGTACATGGCTAAGGTACCGGTCAAAGACCGTCGACCCAAGTTAATTTTTTTCCGGAGTTGTCACTTAAAATTCAAAAAAGCAGTAAATTGACCGAGTGATTACGCACAACTAGGAGTTCCGGCAGAGCACGAAACACAACTTGTCCATATCAAAGTCAATGAGTTGTAACTAGGCACTTTTGGTGAAGGAGAGCTAAAAATAGCCCTAGTTTGTGGTTTCGTCTAATTAGTAGAACAAGTCAAAGCAATCTCTCATTTTGAATAAAAAGTTGGAATGGATTCGTCAGGAAAATTCGATGAACTTCGAAATAAAGTAACCGTGCGTGGCAACAGTTTCTAAGCTCACAACGCTAGAGTATGATGTGACATTATGACGCTAAATTTGTATACAAAAATGAGCATTAAGAGGATCACCTAATCTCTCGAATTTTCATTCGAGAGCTAAAAATAGAAAACCGCAGAGTTTAATGTCATTATGAGTAAAATGACAAAACACTTGTAATTAATAAAGGTCACAGCAGACTGGAATAGGGCGTAAATGCGTGTCAGCAGGTCTTCTTCAATTCCAACACTTATCACATAAAACCTAATAACAAGAATAAACGGTCCGTTTCGTACGTTGTCTTCGTCCCACGTAACTGTCGCTGCCTTTTCTTCTATCAATCATGTATATTAGTTAAACCTGTTTGTTACCGATTCTATTTTTGGGAAATAAGACTACGTTTACCAAAAAATAGCAAGTTGTTTCTGCAAACTTTGCTGAATCTGAACAGACAGGCAAACAAAAACGACTGAAAACATTTCCTTACCTCGCTCTACGTATGGGCGCGCTAAGGGCTCATTCTCACTGTGCGTTTTTTCTGGTTGCGACTGCGATTCTTCTTATCGGAACAAATGGGTTGTACAGGACTCAATGGAAGTGTTTTCACTATGGATTGCAACAACATCACCAGCTCCTATTCAGCCCATTGTAAGTAAAAACAAATCGCAGTCACAATCAGAAGCAAACGTACAGTGTGAACGAGCCATAACAGTCTGAATATTTGAAGGGACACGAACAAATTCTAGGAAATACCTGAAGGAAAAGAGATGTGTTATCAGCTTTTACGAAATGCACAAAGTTGGCAGTGTTGGCATAAAAGGGAAAAGCAAAGAATAAATTCAGCAAGAAAGATTACTTCCAGTGAGGATTGAACCATGGATGTCTTATGTTCAACTCTGATCCTTTCCTGATTGAGTTAACTAGGTGAGATTTAATTTATTTAACTTCACTTTTATTGGTGCACCAATTGAATTTTAGACTTAGGTGATTTACTTAAAATCAAATGAGCATACTAACAAGGATCTTGAAAGTCTCAGACTTACAAACAAATGTAAAGTTGGCTGAGTCAGGAAGGTATCAGGGTAGAACACAAGAGATTCCTGGTTCAATCTACACTAGATGTAACTTTTGATTTGCTTTCCCCTACATAAGCCTTTTATGCCAATGTTGCCTGCTTTGTGTAATTACGAAAAACTCGATTGCAGTGTCTGAAATGTGATTGTATGATGAAAAGTTTTCTGCGTCCTACGATTCGACACCTTGATCAAGCCGTTAACTCTGCAGTTTTTTTTTTTAACAATACTAACTGCAGTGACTTTTTGCAGAGCACTCTTCCTAATAACCCCCCCCCCCCTCCACCAATGTCTTCGTTGGCGAAATCCGTATGAATCACGTAGAGGTTCTAAAAAAACTCTTCGTCAATATATTATTCTATTTTGACAAAAAAGTGGATTTGTTGGATAGATAGATCTCCACAATGCTTTAGGACAAAGACGTACTCACCACACGGTGTACAACACTGTGATTTACCGCCCATGTGCCTGTCGAGAAACATTTAGGATGCCGGACCAGAAACGGGTTTCTATCAGTGAATCCGTATTAAATACCGTTTAAGGGCATTTGTGATAAGTAATAAAAGCCCACGTACGTATCTATTTTTGGTGTATTTTTTTCTTCATTTATTACTCCCCACTTAAAGCAATGCATATTGACTACAAAATCACATCCCATATATGGCTTTGCTCACAAAAGAAAAACGATTGTACGTAAATGTATCAATCTATTAGTATCACTTTCTTTTTATTATTAATGCTGATTTCTGTTCGAGCACACACGCACCTACGCACTATAAAAAAGTAATAAATACACATACTATTTTTGCAGTTGATTATCAATAAAATATGTGGAGGTATTTCTGTTCTCAGTTGTAAAAAAAACCAAAGCGCTGTCGATTGATCACAGCACACATACATGCACACGTACACACACACACACACACACATACACACACGCACATACACATACATACATACATACGCACACACACACACATGCACACACACACACACACACACACACAGACTGAACGTGTGTGTTAGATGAGATTTCGTCTACAAATGGAAAACGAAGGTTAAAAAGCAAAGAGATTCTTCCACATAAAATGTGATCCCAATAGCATGAATCCATTAGAAATCCAACACCTTCACAATGCCACGAAAGCCGATTCTTCACGTTTAAATTCCTTGAGGTCAAGACTTGGTGTGGTCAATGTCTGGTGAACAATGCAGTCGGCATGTCAAATTATAAATTCTGTGCTACATCACTCAAAAATTTGGAAAATAGCTAGATCTATTATTTCTCTCAGTGTATCATTTAGCACTTGCCAGTAAATATTGTCTCGGGCCAGTAAACTTTTCACTTACTGGCCCAGGCTTGGCTAGTAAAAAATTTGGACAATATTTTACCTTTTTTCCCCAAATGTTTAAAGACTAGAAATAATTTGTTTTTGGCCAGCAAACCCTGCTTGGAGCTTACTAAGGTGGAATAGAGCTAGGAAGAAATATGCTTCATTAATTATTATCGGACCAGTAAAATTTCTGTCCAGCCAGTAAATTTTCCAGTTACTGGCCCGGATTGTCCAGTAACTTTTTGAACTTAAATGATAAACTGTCTCTCCAACGATTTCTTTTATGAATAAGGTAAGTATAACTTTGTTCTGCAGGAATTATATACTGCAGAATTATCTATTGGACACGTTCTTTGGCCATCAAACCTCTTCTCATATCAAACATTAATTGGGCACGACTTCCTGACCTGACTTTTAGTTTCACTTGCTATTTCCAGTGAATGTTAAGTCGTGTAGAATTTTCTCATTTTGACAGAAACGTAGCCAAATTGAGTGAGATGTTCGCTTCAGTGATGTGGTGGCACTTCACAACCAGCTTTGTTCCAGGACCCTTTTACTTGTACGGCACATTTTACTGTTGACGCGTGTTCTTTCTTCCTGCATGAAATTCGTCTCACACAGGAATTTTAGGACGGATAATTTATTTTCCGGAACTGAATTGAGTTAATAGTTAAACATTTATCTGAAAAGCATAAAGGATCAGTATCATTATTGAAATTCATTAATAAAACTCTGAAGTATCCACTGCTCCAGTGAAAACCCAAAAATTCGTAACTGTTTGCACAGAAAGTCGGTGTGCAAGAAGATGAATGAAAATCAGTGTTTCTACCAGAAATTTAAAAACAAGATTTAATAAGTGAGGGTGGTCCGTCTTACATCATGTATTCGACCATTGGCGGTTGAGTATGCACGGCATTGCCGAATCTAGGGATAGGCCTCTCTCCTCTCAGTAAAGTTTTTTAATTCCCATGAAATTTTCTGGAAAAATTGGTCAAATTAATACGTTGGCGCCCCCACCATTGGGGTTGTCACCCCTCTCCCCATCTGGAAAATTCTAGATTCCTGTGACTGTTACGGGACGTGACGGCCCTTCACAACAGTTTCCCTGGTGCCAACCAACCAAGCACTGCGAAACGTGGAATATAATAGTTTTGTGCGGTAAAAAAATACGCAGGAGTGTCTTAGCTAATTGCTCCATTACTGTCAAGCTAATCCAGATTTCTTTGCCTCGTCTCTTAATTACCTCGGTGTCGCCTTAGATGCATTCACTGGGTAATTACGCAATTATATTTCCACGAAAAGAGCTTGATGTGCTTACAACAAGCCTGTTACGGTCGGTTAAGGGATTACCATTTACGTATAAGACAAAAGTAAATCTTACCGAGTGAATTATTAACTAACCGTAAGAATCGTTGAAATGTTACTTTCATTTTGGAACTGTATAAGGGCCTATTCACACCAAGCGAAAGTGGGAGCGAAGGCGGAAAAAATTAAAGAACAAGCTAAAAGATTAACGAACAAATGTCAAACCTCAAAAGAGAGAATATAGGGCCACTATGGCGGAGTAATTACGTAATCCCCCCATTCAGGGGATTACGTAATTACTCCTCCAT
>JBCAUG010109050.1:0-21579 GCA_038406175.1 Haplosyllis leylae | reverse complement strand
AAATGTGATTCAAAATTTTGAAAAAAAGTACCAGAAAATGTAGGGGAATGCATATTTGACAATTGAAACTGCAAGAGTTTCCAGGGCCCTAAGATGGGGCCTAGACCCTGGCTAATATTGGCTCACTTTGCTGGGTCAACGCTGCTTCACTACATCTATAAAATCTCAAAAAAATTTGCTGGCCCCACCCCTTGACCAAATCCTGGATCCTATACTGATTAGGCCCCTGTTCACCATGGTGGCAGAGGGGGGCTGTACACATGTGTGAAGGCCAGTTAAAATTTTTTTTAGTATTCATAAACTTTTTAATTAAAAAACTCATAATTTACTTGTACATTTGATATTATTTTTGCCTCTTATGTATTAATTTCAAAGAAAAAGTCCTCTTTTTGTCCTCCTTTTCCGAAAAAAATGTCCTCTTTTCCTCCTTTTTTGAGGTGTCCTCCCACTTGACACCCTGCAAAGGTAATTTGTTCAGAAGTGATCTTTAGCGATGCAAGAAAGCTTGCTTGAAAATTTACGCTATTTCCTATTTCGAGGACCAATGCTAGTTAGTAACCAAAGGTGTGAGACAATCAGTCGGTCTAAGAAGGGTCATAGAACCCGTGTCGTTTGGTTTTGCGTAGGTTTGACCTGGAGAAACCATCATAAATTTATATCAAGATCCTTCAGTTTACTAATTAATACAATATTTTTCAGGCTTTATGAATATTTTTTTTTCAATACAGGAATTTTTCTGGGTAAGAAGATCGGCTAAGTTGGCATGCAAGACCTTGGGTTGTGAGAACTTGGCAGAGTAAAGGTTAAATCAAAAAGTTGGCAAATTCTACAACATGGAATCTGCGACTGGACGAATAGCGTGAATGAAAAGTGTTTACTTCGAAAATAACTGTGGTGTCCAGTAGTTAGATACTAACAGAGAGGTTTTATCTATTCATTTTTCCAGACTGAAGCCATGCCAACGTTCAGTAGCTATTAGCTAACACACAACCCAATACTGTACATTTGGGATTTCACTAGTAACCGACCAGTTTCGCCAAAAAAATGACTTGATTACGTTGAAATCGTGAAAGAAAGATGTAAAGATCAATTTAGAGGAGATACCATACAACCAACCATTCTAATGTTGAGATATTTCCCCTTTTGAATCATTATGATTGAGTGATTTTTACGGATTTGTAACGCTTGTAAATGATGATTTATTTGGAAACATTAGGGCACATTTTCACACTGGTGAAGGAGTAAACATTGAGCACTTTTGATCCAAAGTATGAAAATCATAAAACTGAGATAAAATAAAGCTCATCATTCAAGTAGCTGGGTTATTCCTAACTTGCTACATTACGTATGCCAGGTGGATCCATTTATGTAAATATGTGGTCATAGTTGATATCATTGCCAGTTATATCCTTCAATGAAGCGACGTGTCTTTACAAAGATTAACAAGAGAGGATGAAATCACTGTTTGTACAGATAGATTGGAAATGTTGGTTTAATTGTTGGCAGAATTTATGACTTATGTCCACTAGAAATGGAGATCGGGTAGTGATTACCTGTTGATTTATAATTGTTGCAACTTGAAGACGAAACTCTAGTGCTTTATCTACAAATATATAGCGTTGAAACTAAACCACAAAAAAGTGATGAATTTATTATCATTTTTATCTTGATGTTTGATCCTTGTTATATTTCATTCATTATGTAACAAGGAATAGCTGTTTAGAATCAATTATTCAACTTTTTATTTTTTGGTAAAAAATTCACATAATAATTTTCCCCATAGATTAGGATGATTTTTTATGGAAGTTGGGATAAAGTTGCTGATAAAATTCTTCGCCACCATTTTCATAACGTTTCCAATAAGACATTGCTGGTATATCACAGAGGTCAGCACAAGTACAAGGAAGCAATGTGTAAATTGAAGATGGCAGCAAATTAGTTGATTGCTGAATACAAAACAAAACAAGTTGACCGCAAACGGCACAAAATCTTCTGAAGCTTTGCCTGTCAGCTGCGTGTATGCTGTGTGCTGTGTGTGCTACATGCGCACACACTGCAAGTTTTGGTGTGGAGGTGAAATGTCTGTCTGCCGCACGTATCAAAACAATACTCTCTGAAGCAAAGCTTCAGAAGTAAAAACTTCCAGAACCAATGTACCTTTAAGTAAAAACTTCCAGAACCAATGTACCTTTTTGAAAAGCCTGCTTATCTACTATCAATAATACGTATTCCTGCGGTCCTCATGTCATTTTAATTTTACTATAAATTTGACACTTGAACGATTTATGCTACATTTTTGTCGTGTTTAATTTTCAGATAAACGACATAAATTACACTTCAATATCCCTGCTTTATCAGTTTATTGTAGTTCGAGTACCGATTTTACATTGGGCAACACTTACCTCTTTTTACAGTACTAATCAAGTATTTTCACAAGTACGCTTTATTCTGAAATGGAAATATCTCTATTTGACCAATCTAAAGACCAATATATAATTGGTCAGATAGTAATGCATCTCAAGTTCTGTTTTTCAAATGGTTCAGGTTTCAAACCTTTCTTGTAATTATATGCTCTCCCTGTTATTGCTGAAATTCGGAACTTTTATCAGAGTAATAGTTACAGTTATTATTGCAAATATTCTTGTGAAAAGGACATTATCAAAAATAATCATTGAGTAATTAATTTGGATGTTCTCTGTTACTAAAAGAAATAACTAATTATGATAAGCATAAATCAAGTGTTAAATTAAGACTGCACATGTGTTATTATGATTAATTCAGCGAGTCGGGAGTGCTACCTATAAGTTCAGCAGTTGCATGACATGGCGCACTTTCCGGTTGTTTTTATTTTTAGACTTAAATGTTTGGAGTTTTTGAAACGTTGACTCATGGAATTCAACATCTCACGCAATACAGCCGTTTATAAATCTCAATATTCAATAATGTAGTTGTTGTACTTGATTGTATTCAGCGTAATAAATCTAGGATTTGGATTTGCACAGCCGGGGATAGCCTTCGGTTAGATCTACTTTTTAGTCGCGCCTGCTGCTGATGACAGCAGAGCGACTTATCTTCTCTGTGTGGTGTCTGTTTGCTTGCTTGATTGCTTGATTGCTTGTTTGCTTGTTTGCTTGCTTGCTTGAGTGAATGTAGACAGAGAACTTAATTTCAAGTGTTAACATTAGATGGCTCACATGGTCAAATATCCAATGTGGTGTCATTAATGTGGTATCTTTAAGATACCGTGGTGTCTGTAACGTGGTGTCTGTAATGTGGTGTCATTAATGAGTTCTCCAAATTTCTCACATGAAATGAGATGTGCGAGAGATTTCAGGCGTGACTCAATGCTGGAAAGCATTCTTGTTACCTGTTCTTTGCACAAATGCTAAAAACTGGTAAAACCTGCGATTATGTTTAAATTAAGGGGAAAACCATCGCGTGTTAATTTAGACAAGTGTACCGATTCTGAATGATTACAGTGTCTTATTGTCACATTACACTGACTGGTCAAGAAACATTAATGGTTTTCCATTTCTTAATTTAATACCATGTTGAAATGCAATCAATTTTTCGTTTACTTTTGCGAAAATACCGCCTTCTGTGCACTGGGAATTTTCCTTGGCGTTCTTTATTGCAAAGAATATGGGATGTTTATTGCATCAGAAGCTTACAGATCAGAGCAGTCTTGCTCAGCATTATGTAAATAGAAGTTACTTTGATAAGACATCTTCTGCAGATGAGAATACTGCAATGTGTGGTTACAGATGGGGTTTTGTCACGCAACTGGATGCAAGTGGCTGAACAACTGGACCTTTTTGGACACATCTGTATGTCAGTCTGTATGTTGTGAAGGCATAACATTAATGACAATCTGTGCAATACTGAAAAAATGCAAATGTAATAGATAGTAATATGTTAAGCCTCATTGGGCGAATTTGAAATTTGTTGTACTTTTTTATCCGGAAATATTTTGAGATAAATAAGAGAGATTGTCGTGTTGGTATGCTGTTCTCGAAGTATCCTCTGGTGGTGCAATTACCTGGAGATGAAGAAGAGCTAGAATTTCCATATGTGTCGTGATCCGTTTATAACAACCGATTGTTCTTACACAGAGAGGCCAGTGACATAACGTGATTTGACTTCCTCAGATGTGCTGTCTTAGTTATTTTATTACTGTCGTCTTCTTGTCTCAGCCACGGAAATACTTTTCTGCATTTAATGCAATGTTACTTTTTCTGGATTTTTCTTTAGATGTACATTTTTGTAGAAAAATAAATTTCGGGTCAAGGAAAAAACACAATGGGTTCAATGTGCTGAATGTACGGTAATTTAATTTTTTTTTTTTTCGGATCATTGGTTTTGTAGCCGAAATCTGCTGTCGTACTTTCAAGATGCCGATCACACTGGGTCGCTTTGGTAAATGAATTAATAAAGAATGAAGCTCGTAAAAAACTGTACCTTTTGTAATCAAACTTTTTACAAAAAATGAAGCTGGTAAAAAACGGCACTTTTGTAATCAAACTTCTTAATGAATGTCAATCAGGTGTTCTTTTTCTGCGAAGAAAAATTTGTTTCTGGTAGCCAAGTGCTCGTTGTAATTGAAATAGCTCTAAGAGACACCTAGTGTGTACATATCGCTCATTAAACGTAAACGTACAAAGTATTACACCCATGGCGCTATCCCAAAATTTGAGAAAGGTTTCCCTATTGTTGACCACGAGCAGAAAATCAGACAGCTTCGAGAATACTCATCTGTCTGCAAATGGCATTTTGAGGCATTATGGCCCAGAGATAAAGGAATTTCTGCGGAATTGCTTCTTTTGATATTCTCGCGTGACCGGTGGTTGATATGGCATCGGATGTATTTCAAAAGAAATTCATACAAAACAAAAAACAAAACTCTGAGAACAAAACAGTAAAAAAAACCATGAGTTATGGTCTTACACTTTTTAATTTGTAATTTACTGAAAATGAAAATTGTTGCTTTGGATCGTTGGGCGCAAGTGCTTGGGAATCTTCAGTTTGCATACAATTATTTCCGAGTTACATTTTCATTCCACTTGACATTCACAGTAACATTTTAATATCTGATGTTCAAGAGTAAATTGCAATATTGAATTTGAAGTCACCAAATCAAAAATAGATTTGTTCATTAAACCAAACAATAATACCATTTTATCCAACAACTGAGAGTGACTGGTTTTAATAAATTGTCACTTCCTGTAAATACTCAAAAAGTGGAAATTCATTCGAAAAGACAGTCCTCCTGTGTGACCGCAAGAGGCGTACCGCCCGTAGTGTAGCATCATTCGCTCTTCTGTCCAGGGGGAAGGGTACCCCCTGTCCTGTCTGGGGGGGGGTAGTACCCTGGTTTTGGCTGGGGTACCCCCTTGCCCCAGAGCAGGACCTGGGACAGGACTTTGGATAGGACCAGCTAGTAGCCTCCCTAGAAAGGACCTGGGACCAGAGGCTGGGGTGGCAACCTCCCCCTGGAAGGACCTGCATGGGACAGGACTAGGGAGTACCCTCCCCAGAAATGACCTGGGACCAGAGGCTGGGGTGCCAACCTCCCCCTGGCAGGACCTGCATGGGACAGGACTAGGGAGTACCCTCCCCAGAAATGACCTGGGACCAGAGGCTGGGGTACCTCCAGAAAAGACTTGCGACCAGAGGCTGAGGCTGGGCGTACCCCTCCCGCTTGTGGACAGACAGACACCTGTGAAAACATAACCTTCCCATCGTACTACGTACGCGGGCTGTAAAAATGTACCACACAGCGACTAGCCTTGCATAATGCGGCAATCATAGTGTACATAGCGTGTTACACACAGTTGTGGCAGCTGTCGGCCTTGTTGGAGAGCCACAAAAACATTGCGTTTTACACACAACTATCGGACATATATGGCATGCCTTTATTAACTGTGCCATAATGTCTTACAGCACTTGAGAGACAAACTGAGTTCAAAATCGATGGGATTATAAACGTTAAAGCGGATTTCACATTGATTTGACTTAAATTAATACACCAATATATTATCGGCTGTAATAAAAATACGGATATGGTCAATTTTGTACAGGTTTTATTGCCATATTTGTGTGGTGAACTGTGAGTGACATAGATCATTATCATCTCATACACATTACATGGCGTTCAGCGGTTATGGGCTGACATTTTCATTCGATATTGAAAAGATAGAAAAAGTAGCATTGAGATCATTTGACATGATAATGTTACTTACAGTTAACTTAAAAGAAAAGCTGCTACTAATGAAGGAGTGAATTTACCTTATGAAAATATTAGGGATTACAACGTAGTGCTTCGCAGGAATTTTTCTTTATTCACAAGAGAAGGAAAGATGTTTTCACATTGAATGAATTGGAATTTTCGTTTACAGACTGTGCAGCTTCTTGCTTGGTTTCAGTTGAACTGGATGTAATAGGCGTCGTACTACAATAATTGCACAGTAAAGCACATTGAGAAGCATTCATGTTTTCTCGAGACCAGTCGGGAAGTTGGAACCGATAGTCTTGATCCAAGGTCGTATTACGTTGGAGGATATACTTTTAGAGACGAAATCAAAATTGGTCGGCATTTAGCACCAAACCAATTAGGGGTTAATGGACATTTGCAAAATTACATTTGCCTGAAATAAGGAGCATCTAGATAGGCACCGAGGCGAGGTCTCTTCAGTTCATGTTTATTTAATGTCCGTTCCTATTTGGCAGTTTGATACAGCCATTTGCAGGCCAGAGAACTGCAGGCGAGGTGCAGCTGAACCTGTCTGCAAAATGAGATGTATGTCATAAGAAGCAACAAGAGAGAAGTAATAGGTTGACGGCTTTCACACCTTGTGCAGTGATTGGATTAAAAGCACACTGGACACTGGATTATGAGGACATGGATTATTTAGTTTGCGTCAGAATTGTGTAAATATTTTGAAAAATACACCCTTGAAGAACATCAGATAAGTAGCACTAGGAATATTATAGTCCTTATTATAGTTTCAAAACATCTGTTTACATAACATTGAACTATTTTTGAAACGTACTGAGAAAATTGGAGACGTCCAATTTTCATGTTGATCCGTTATAGATGATACACACTTGATGAAGCTACAAGGGAATAGAAGAGGTACATGTAATATTTGAGGACAATATTAGTTTCATACCACGAGTGATATTTGATGTAGAGCAACACCGTTACACCGTTGCTCGCATCTATTGACACAATATGCCGTTGTTTCGCATCTGCAGTTGTCTGCAGAGCCAAGAGAAAAAGGACGTTGATCCAGAAGACATTTTAGCTGCAACTGGCAAGGAAAAGCCCAAAAAGAAGATCTCGAACAGCAGCAACCACGTAGCACCAGAAGAACCGGTAAATATCATCTTATTGCCTTTTCGCAATACTCTGTCTTCATTAATAAAAGGAGATCTTTGTAGCATCATTAACCAGGCAATAACTTTTAGACTTATTGTGTACCGTTGATATCTACAGTCAATATTAGGAAGTGAATAATTTCACTTTGATGAATCTGTTGTGATATAGAGGAATTGTGGTGGGTTTTCTTTTTGTATGGATGATCACGAAACCGCCAGATAATAGCGAAATGCAGAAAAAGTATGTGTAGCGGATATCAATTTTTGTGCGTGAATTATTGGAGGTTTGTAAATTAGCGACTAGAAGTAGTAGCAAACAGTCGATGTCCGTTCAAGGTATCGAATGTTAAGACGTTCCCACGAGATTACATAGAATATAAGCCGATTACGGTTCTTTGAAATCGGTACTTTTTGTTTTCCATTGAATGACGACCACCCTTAAAAGAGAACTTTAGTCTGCACACTGTGATAAAAACAATTTTTACCATTGTAGTCTGTGCGAGGAATCGATAAAATTGTAAGGGAATTTTTTTGCTTTACAACTGCTTGTGTTTAAAGTATTTTGAAGGGATCTGGAAGAAAAGTAGAGATGACTATAAATAACTTGGAATTTAAGAATACAAGAAATCGACAGACTCTGATGACACACAAGTTTTTGCATGCATCAGTTCATAATGTGCGTGTTGACTTTAGATCTTATTACCTACTCTCTGCACTTTTTCCTTCGAAGAGATGTACCAGCCTTGTGAACTGAGTTTCTTGTCTATATTATACAGCCATCTTAGAAAAAAGTTCATGCTGAAGACTTAATATCCCTTGAAATATTGCACCATGCTATTTGTACAAAGATGACAAGGAAAATGTAATAATCAGAACAACTTGGATAATGACTGCAGGAAATATTTTAAGAGCAGATGCTTCGTTGATCGAAACATGCCAATTTGTTATTGGAACGGCATGTTAAAATAACTAAAATGGAAGCTGACTGTCTGGAACTGAAATTACATTGCAGAGTGACATTAACCATAATATAATAGTACCATGATCATGTGACTAAATAGTAATTGTGATGAATATTGACACAAATAGCTTGGAATCTGAAAATGTCTCGTCTAATTCAAAATGCACAAAGGAGACCTGCTGTGCAACATGTATTATGATCATAAATCCAGGTATTGTACACGCAGGACGTTTGAGTGCAATTGTAAAGGCAGTTTGACGGTTTCCAGCATTTTCCCGGTGATTAAGTTGTCAAGAAATAAATACCTTCAGGGTCTCGAGTTTACAGGGTACCCACTGGCACAGGAAAACCTTGAGAAATGAGACGACTTTTTCCAGTCAGGTAATTTTGAAAAAATGTCAAAAAGTCAGGAATTTTAAATGAGTCAGGGAAAAGTCAGGGAAAACTAATTTATAAATTTAAATGTAATCAATCAATAATTAAAATATTACTGAATTTTTCTCACCAAAGCTATCCCAAAATTCCCTTTTGGATAGTGTGGCTTTTTACTCCTGGGGATTGTATAGAGTATTTTAGTGCATGTAGACTTGTAATGGAATCACCTAATAGTAAGTGAAGGCCGTGCACAAATAAATAAATATTGAATAGAAACCATAAAAAATGAAAAAATACCGGAAAAGTCAGGGAATTTTGTCAGAGGAAAAAGTGGGAATCCTGGTTTAGAGTCAAGTTTATTGATTCAATATATGAAGTATATTTTAAGAAAAGAAGGTTTGGATTCATTTATTTCAAATTTTTTTGACAGATTTCAACTCAAACATGCTCTAAAGTCTTAGATTTTTTAACTTGCGATAAAGACGTTTTGTCGGTTCTTAGAAACTTAAAAGGTTTCATGCCAATTAGAATGCACGTATTTAGCAGGATATTGAACTTGGGTTGTTTAATTAAGTTGGCTTACGTTGCCTCGATATTAATTAACTTGACCAACTGGGGTCCTTGAGATAATTGTCACCGCTCCCGCGGATGAACGTGTTTCGGGACACTTAAGTTTCGCTGTCTTACGTGGGCGAGTGTCGAAGGAATCCTTTCAATTTCTGCAGAAATGGACATTTGTCCCATCACTCACAACATGAATCGATGTAGCAAAGTGGCAGAAGGAGTCATCATAGTAGAATTATTGGAAGTCGCTGACATCGGGTCTCACATGAGTCTTTGTCATCTTTCTAGGACCAGAATTATTGTGATGGAAACCTTTTCCAAGCATTCAAGCACTTAGTGATACTAATGTGTTAAAATGAAACTTTAAAGGCGATAGATGTGACAGGGAATTAGTAATATGGGTAATAGGTTCAGGCTTCCTCTAGTGCACAAGTTGTATAGTCGACGTTAATCAGGTGTGGGAGGTTTTACGGAACACCAGAAAGGTTATTCATAAACAGTGGCGGATCCAGGATTTCCCAGAACGGTGTTCAAACCTTCCGTCCGTCAGTGTAACGACAGAAGTGACATGGCGATTGAGACACCCAAATATGCCAACACTGATGATGCCAAGACATCGTGAAGGTGACTGAATTCTTACCTCACTTTTTCGTCATAAATATTCAAAAGTGAGGGTCCGTTTTATCTCTACCTATTTCATATCTCCTTCCCCATCAGTTCATCTTAATAAACCTATAACCAATACACAGAAAAGCAAAGTTGGGATCCTGGAAACGCGAGAATTTCCAGCCCTGACAAAACATGGATTTTGTCTTGCCTTTGGAAATCCTGGGAAATGCAGAGCAGCTCGGAAAATTCATTGTTCCCTCTTTTTGTATTTATTGGACTACATGCCAGAGCAAGGTCTACTATCTTGTGACTGGAATAATGAAGTACCCTAAGTATGTACTGAAACGGCTGAGAAAGAGAAAATGGTAGATTTTTCTGTAAACAACTGGCAGGCTCCTTACTAATTTTAAAAATACCAAAAAATTTGCTGTAAAATCTGAAAATTCTGGGAATTTTTGTGAGCTCAAAACCCTTACTTTCTGTTGATGATAGAGACGTCGAGAATGTAATATTTTAGCTCAAAGTTCTTTTGCACAAAAGTAAATTGGTACAAATGTATCGAAGAAAGAATTTCAGAGCGATAATGTTTCCCTCCTTCTCAGTCTTGCACTATGTAATCCGGTTGCAATCGGTAGCTGTTTGCTGTGTTAGCTTTCCGTGGCTTCAACACCTTCAAGGATTTCCTTCTTCTAACACGTCAATATTCTACTGAACCTATTGTATTCTTGTGTAGAACTTTAAAAATGAATTTGCCCCTGT
Source organism: Haplosyllis leylae (assembly GCA_038406175.1). Lineage (NCBI taxonomy): Eukaryota > Metazoa > Annelida > Polychaeta > Phyllodocida > Syllidae > Haplosyllis > Haplosyllis leylae. The sequence continues at coordinate 10,934 of JBCAUG010109050.1, read as the reverse complement.
TCCATGCAGAGCTGTTTTTCACAGTGGTTCACCTCTTGCCATCAATCGTTCTCTTTCCTACCCGCAGGAATATCAAGAAGGAACTACAATATTGCACCCCATCGAAGTTCTTCCTCTGATACATCAATATTCTCATGAACTGTATGTCATTGGAATTCACAAGTAAAAATTGTCAGTATTATTGAAGCTTAAAATTTTCAGAGCACAACACTTCTTTGATTTCTTCTTCATCTTCAGTAGGAGGTTCATAAAGGAATGAATCAAATAGGTACTACATTTACACCGGAACTGCTGTGCCATTGCTGGCGCTGCGAAGTCAACTGTTCCTCGAAGTCTGTTTTTGTGACGTTCTAAGGAGTGTTTTGTTAGCTCTTCAGAACTTCTTCTTGGCCACCCACGCGGTTCTGAGTGGACAGTTTTGGCAAGCTGCCAATATGGAATCTACTTCCGCTCTCTCCTCTGTTAGGTCTTATTAATTAATTCTCTGATCATTTCGTTTCAATATGGCAGGCACCATGAGCGTCAAAGCATTATTAGTACCCCTGACTTGACGAACCTCGACAGAGTACTCAGAATATGAAGAGAATCAACCCGCATGACATTATCTTTGGCTAATGTTGAAGCTACATCGCTCAGCTTCAAAGCGCCTTTTAACATCCTTATTTGTTCCAATTTAAAAAAACTATATTGAATTTCTTGTTAAAAGCGAAACCACACTATGAACTCTTGCAGGTAATTCTCTCCGGTTCTAAAGGTTTTGATTGTGATAGGAGGCTGCTGTTGCCAGAAAGAATCAATAGAAACTCTTCTGGTGCACAATATGGCGCACAATTATTACCCTTTTTTTCCAATCTCTGCAACGTATTAATTAATTAGTAGTCTCAGGTTGATTATCACGACATTACCTCTGAAGAACAACTAGGTCAGTGTCAAGCACGTACCTCTGGTGACAAGTATTAGCAGTGAATTAATGGGCATCACCAAAACAAGGCGAGGTTTTCACTATTGCATTACGAAGTAAATAGAGTATTGCTTCTTTGATGAACCTAATGTTCATAGCGTTATCACTCATGTACCGCTGTGTGGCAGTGTCGAGATAAAAGACTGATACTGCAGTAGTAAGCCTCTAATCCTCCAACATCTACGTACGTCTTGAGGCCCAGTATGTAGCTGAAAGCAAATAGCTACATCCAAGAAGACTAATATGACATTGTCTGATTAATTAGAGGAAAACCCTACTAGCACTTAAACTCGTGCAATATGACCATACTTTACGTCCCAGCCATGTAAACATACCAAGTTAACGCGTATTCATGGAGACGAAGTCGTGAATGCTGTAAGATGTAATATGGATTGTAATGCGGCCGAATGGTTCTGTATTCAATTTCCATGTCTCCTGTTTTGATGTCCTTTCCTTTTGGTAATTCATTTATCAGAGACAAACCAGTCATGTTCAACAATTGTGACAGAATTGTTTTTGACTTAATTTGATATCAACGTGCAATATTGCCCTTCACATCTTGCATCTTCAATGTGAAACTATTTAATGTTTAAATAGAAGGAAATGTATTTGTTTTTCTTTCAACAAGTTACTGAGATCCTGTTTACGAATCTGGAGTGAGGAGGGGGAAATACACTGGGAGTCCTGATTCAAGAGAGATTTCAGTTGTGATCACATTGATTTGTATGCGAATGAGGAAGACGAGAGATGTCTTTGATTCTCTCTCTGTGGCTCTGATTTGTCACGTTATGAGTTCACAGAGGTATTAATTTCCAAGACTTGGCATCAATGTATTTCTGGGTTTTTTTTTCAGATTTGTCTTTTAATGATCTTTGAAGATATACTGAATGAATATATTAACCAAGAAATACTAGGAAGGCTAATCAGTACATTTCTAAAAGAGGAATATGACAGGGTGTGTGTTGGGCGAGGTGAAGAAATAAAGGCACTTTAAGTCAAACGACCATAGTTGTGCAAGTTTACGAGTTAATGCGAAGGAGTGGTATTTTTCCTCGTCGGGAGTTCCTGAGACCAGATTTTTGCACAATTGTAGTCGTGCCTGCTCGAGCAGAGCGCATTAGCTTCTTACCATGATGTCTATTTGTTTGTTTGCTTGTAGACAGATTGATAATTTAAACCACCAGGTGGCTCCATCAACTGGTTTAATGTGATCTGTCTTAATGAGACCTGGCTTTATGAGACCACCCTTAATGAAACCTGAATTTTATGAAATAATGATACTTTTCCTGTAATTAGACTATTAAATGCTAAAAATAATCAAGTATTATTTAATTTAATATTACTGAGTATTATTTAACTTAATATTATCAGTTATTCCACGAAGTGGAGGGGGATGTCATAAATATTCACATGAGTGTAGTATTTTTCAAATGATATTCCCCGAGCCCAAAGGGCAATGGGAATATCATTTGAAAAATACTACACAAGTGTGAATATTTATGATATCCCCTGACTCTGAGTGGAATGATGTTTTTATCCTATGACAAACCCAAAAAGAAAGAAATATTTCAAAAGTTTTAGATCTACTAGCCTCCATTTTGACCTTCTTCTTGAAGAGCTCCTTGTCACCTGACTCTCTCAGCCAATGAGGGACCCCCATTTAGTCAGATGACCAAGACCATGTGCTTTTGTTCACAAGAAGGTTAACCAAGATGGAGGTGGTGAGGGGAATATTTTTACATGACATCCCCTGCTGCCAATAGCAATGGCGAATGTCATATTTATTCACCTCTCTGTCTATGGGAATTTATAATGGAGCTGCTGCTGTCATAGGATAACATTTGCTATTATTGAAAATGCTATGCTTAGTATCACTCAAGATAATTTTATTTAGTATAAATCAGTATTGCTTACTATCACTTAATATTACTTTTTATAATCTGGTATTACTTAATATCACTTAGTGTTATTTAAATTAATAATAATAAATAATAATATTTAGTGTTACTTAGTATCACTTAACTTGATATTGCATATTAGAACTCAGTGTAACTCATTGGAATGATACCTCTTTTGCTTGAAAAATGTCATTAAGAACCAATTTTTTCAATAAAGTACCTTAATGATACCTTGAAAAATATATGTCAGTGATACTCACAGGAAGTATCATTGATGAAATCTTAAGGTTGGCAGGAAACAAGATGTGGGATTTTGTCAAAGACATTTCCCTAGGGGCGACACAATGCTGCTAAGGCTTTCTTGTTTTTAAGCAAGCGTCATATTTGTAAATAAAAAGATTAAATTTTAGCGCACGGACTTTCTGCAAACATGCTATTAAAGATTCATTGAACCTTGAGTGAAAGCGACTCACTGTACATTCGCGTTCGCTTTCACTCAGTGTAAATGCGTCCTCACTCGGGAATTGTAAATACTCATTATGGTAGCTGGTACATGTAGCAAGTGAGAATAACCCTTCCATTTAATCCCAACTGATGTGTTCGCACTCCTGAAGTTTTCCGTGGAAATGAGCAGGCCTAACACAAGGAAATGACAAACATCTTTTCAGAACCCAGTCAGGAAATTGTCAGTTACAGAAAACAGAGCGTTGCGTTCAACAAATCAATGAACATCAAGAGGTAGACTGTTTCTTTTCAAATTTTCCATTGGCATAAAATGTTGGAACTAGTCTGCCTACATGCGGTCGTAAATTGTATAATATTGGATTTCAGTTATCAATAGGTTTGTTCTGAAGTAGTATCGTTAAAATGCTACCACGATCTACCAGAGGGATATGCGCCAATTCTCACGTTTGATGTCTAAATGTACATTTGTGAATGAACTTAAATTCAGAATATGCAGAAACAAATGATTTTGCCATCAATTTTGTGACCGATATCAGTTGGCGAAATTTGTTCAAAACTGGTCCCAGATGTTTGATCCGGACACAAGACCCAAATCTGGCTACAAGACCCAAATATGGTATTGATATGGTATGGACACGGTTACAATAAAACATGGAATTACGTTTCAAGAAGACAGTCGGCATGGTCCAATATGAAAAAATTGCCAAAAATCAACACAAAATTACTGAGAAAATCTACCAAAAACATGTGATCGTCTAAGTTTGAAAATCGAGTTTTGTCGGACAAGTGCTAAATGGTACTACGAAGATGGCAAAATTATGAGATTTCTGATTGTTACAAAATCAAGTTTTCTACTATGGTTTGGGAACTGCTGCCATCTGTTTTTAAGTGGCAATAACAGAAAACGTGCTGATAATTTTGTGGAGCTGCCCAACTGTTGATTCTTCCATATCTCTCAAACGAAATGAACTCACTCACTAAAATTTTACGTTTCCATTAGAATTGGTCGTCGTGTCAATATTGTCATTCAAAAAACTTTTTTTTTCATTTCGATACGATGCAAATGAATTTATTTAGATGACTGTGGTGATTGATAGATAGCGCATGTGTTCATTTAAATGAAAGAGATAGTAAAAATACTGTTTGAAGTTCACATGAGTTTATTTGTGGCTGCTTATATCTCTTTAATTAAAAAACACAACAAAAAATAGAAGCGCCGAAAGCACTTTGTGTAAATGTAAGGGTGAATAAGTTATTTTTATTGGAGGTCGGTTTTGGTTTTGGAAGGATGGCCGTTTGTGCCACAAAATAAAAGTTTACCCAATTATTAGAAATATATATTTAGCATTTCATTCCGTCATGGACAACAAACTTTCAATTTATGAAACCTACCTGCAGAGACGAGAACAACCTGACATTAACATTACGAGGTATATCGACCACGACCCCCGATCATTCTAGACTAGCCCTGGTTGAGGGATGGGTGTTGAGACAGATGGCTCATGGTCGCGGGGAGGTGGGAGTAGGTCCAAGGTGGACCACCCCCTCCCCTGAACAGAATGACAGACGCCTGTGAAAACATTACCTTCCCTCGTACTGCGTGCGTGGTCGGTAACAAACAGTGAAGGGTTTACTTGGTGACTCGTTATAATTGCCTACATGGTTGGATTCCTGTTTTTGGACTGGCCCTTTCTCCAAGGATGGATCGGCTAACACCCGAGAGGGTCGAGTCACCAGTGAAGTTTGTTTGTTGTGTTCCATTTGCTGTGATATTAAGTCGTTCTCGAAATTTCAAACGGTGTTGGGCACAAAATAATTTTAAATTGTGTGTGATGATAATGTAAAGTGAAAGTCTCTATCTGGTGGTTCCCCTTCTGTTCTCATATATTATGAGAGGGGAATGTAAAAGTATTTACTATTCACACCTGACGTACACATGCACACACATCAATGGTTATTTTGAATAGGAACTAGTTACATGTAAAAAGATTGCTACATGTATCTTATTGTGTGTATTATTACTTGGACACGTTACAAAAGACAGGTTTTGGGTCCCATTAACATAGCTTGAAATAAGCCCGAAAACTGGTATCAGATTTGAATCAACACATGTCAGTTATTATTCATAATTGCAGAACAAATGACCGCTGGTTACATTAGTGTGGGATGTAACTTGATTGTCTTTGCATAGACTAGTGGGTTTCCAAACACGAACAGCTGATACAAACCACCGTACCATATAAGGGCATCCAATTTAAAGCACCACTTCTACCATTATGGGTAAAGCTGGGTTAGTGAGAGTATTGATTGCTCAGGAGCCGTATTGCTTTCGCTGCAGCGAGAGAGTAAGAGACTGCCATAGCGGACGGCCATTGATGTCTGTCGACAACATTCTTGTATGTTTCCATTAGCGCAGTGATAAGCTCAATAAAGCTTCCCTTGACTTGAGAAAACTTGAATGTTTCTATGTCACTGGAGTAAGTGTCGTCCATCTCGCCACTTCGAAATAGAGACGATGACATTGCGTATCTTATTATTGTAAAGCAGTGATGCATTGAAGTAAAGCAAGCGATTAAAGTATACAAAGCCTGTTGCCTTTAGGATAAGGGCACAGTTAATAATAAAAATCAAGCTTGTGGCAATAGAAAAGGATAAACTCGTTTGCATGGTTTGCGGACTTTCTGGACCGGAGCAAATAGAAAGTTTGATGGATATGTATTAGCTATCAACCTTCTGTGGATTGCTTTTTCCCAAGGGTTTGTATTAAATAAATGACAAGCCTTCGTAAATACGGAGGCTCCTACATGGATTGGCTATTAAGACTGGAATCCAGATAAATAATTTCACTGAAGTTTTTAGTTTTTTGTAAATGTTGTTTAATTTTTAACATATTAGCCAAACAAAACGGTCGTTTTTCCTTTAATATACCTACATCTAAAACACAATTTTGACGCACATAAATATTGATGCATGGTTGAACCCTTATTTTTGGGTCACTGCTCCAGATAACTCTATATTTGGTACATGCATGCACTGCAATTAAATTTACCATAAACCGTGGAGGAATTCTCTGCTTTGCGCTTTGGCAATATTCATTCCTAACTGAGAAAACAAATCCATTAATTGAATTAAGTTTTTTGCCCAGTGCAGCTGCGTTTATTGGACAGAACATCAAAACATGATAATGTTTTGTTCCAATGTTGCCGAAAGTAATCAGGTGATTTTTACATGAAGCAGTTGGTTGTATTAGCAAGGTTATATTTCCTTTGATTGTATAATCATTTTTTTGACTTGCGAGGAAGTGAGTGACGTGAGGTAAATTAAGCAGAAAAAAGGTGGAAATAATCATCTTTGAAAGGCGCTGATATTTCCCTTTTTAGGAGGCTAAGATTAAACCGGAAAGAGGATTTTTTGCTTGAAGACTTAACTTATCTTAAGTGCAGACAATTGATAACTAAGGAAGGGACTTGTTATCTTCATTGATTTGTGGAGTACATTCAAGATTTCATCAGGACTGAACAACTGTTTTTGAATGCAAAAACTGTTTTGGGGATAACACGTCTCGTTCTGTTCCTGCGATTGAAGTTTAAACTAATTACCCCATCTTACGGAATAGATCAAATATCATTATGGGCAATAAGTTACCAAAACCGAATTTACCAAACATACCAAAACCAAACATTCCCAGACCAAGTCTACCGAAATTCCTGCAGAAGGATTCAGGAGGAGCGTCAGCAGGTGTGGAGAACGGAGGTGCTGCTGCAGAAGGGAATAAGGACAACAATGTACCGAAAATAGTTGAGAATGATGCTTCAGCTGCCGCAGAAAATGAGGTAATTTTATCTTTTGTTTTGCTGGAAATGCCCACGACATCGGAATTTTATACACGATTAACGTATTGCTTTATTTGTGTGATGTTCCACCTCTAGACCCCGTGTGGAGGTTCATCAATGAAAGCAGTAAAGACTGCAATACCTGTTGTTCGTCGAAGTATAATATGGAGTTAAAAGTACATGCTGTTACCGATTGATTTGATTGCTATTGACAGTTTTATGTTAATGAAGGTCTTTTGAAGTTGTGCGTGAATTTCATATGCACCTTCAATACGAATAAGTCGTCTAAGGTCTCTCTTAAAAATAGAAAATACAATACCATTGTATGCTGAAGAGATTTCATGGGTCTTGGTATTTGATGCTTGTAAAATCCATTGGAAAATACTTGCATGAAGAGCAATTCAGTATTTTAAGAGGCTGAGAATGTAGTTGACAATGCTTCTTCAGAGAGATATAAACTCCCGAAGTGTTTGTTTTAAAACTTAAAAAGAATGGTTTGATTCATGTCAGTCACGATAACTGAACCCTAATTTTCCTTCAAATTCTGTAACGATTGTAGTAGATAAAAACTTGTCAAAACTTAATGTAGTATTTGCTAACAACAGTGAGTGTAACATTACAATTGTGGATTTGAGGCAAGGAAAATGCCAGTGACTTGACTTTAAGGAAATGTATTTGGGCATATAAAAACATTGTTATAGTTGACGATGATTAAATTGTTTCTAATCACAGGAGACTCGACGTTATTTGCATAACTTTTTTTGTTCTTCATTTAACCTTGTTTTCGGACTAGCTCCTTGTTCGGAGACACTATGTTAAAAAACTTCTTGGTCAGTAGATGTCGTTTTTTCTTCCGAATGTAATGTAAAAATCTAGATATCAGATTCTGCAGAAAAAATCTAGATATCAGATTCTGCAGAACAATCAGGATTAAGTACAATGGTTACCACATTAATCAACATCCAAGCTAATAACATCCAGAAATATAATTCTGTAACATGTTCATTAAACAGCGAGAGTAATTTGGATGTGAAATTCCAGGCAATTTGTTGTAGTTTGGTTTTCCTCTGAGCTTCCTAAAAAGGATTTTATCAGCAAACATTTGGGGAAAGTAGGCTATTTAGCTTCAAAACCAATGCACATGTTGCTTGAATGAGACTTGAAATACGGAAAACAAGACAGCTGCATTTAAAGAGGCCTTTTTAGCCTGATGTAAAATATTGTGTAAATCGTGTAACCTAAATGCCAGACTCGCATATAAGCACTATGTGTTGCTCGCAAAAGTGATGTTAAAATGTTGATTTTTCGGAAAACATATGCACCATGAGTGGTAATAAAGTGTAAGAATTGTAGTATTATAGGTTTATACTGAAGCAAATACCTGAACCTGTGATTTTCCAACATTTACTAATTACTGGAAACAGGACAAGGTTATGATAAGATGACAAATAAGTACATTAATTAAAAAAAAGGCAGCTTGAAAGCAAAGGTGATAATTAGTTGCATTAATTACTATGAGAAAGTGTGCTTTGTATGGGCTCATATATATGATGTCACGATAAAGCTTCAGTGAATCAAGAATGTTTCTACATGTCTCAATAGTTTATACATTGATTTAAAATTGAGCAGGTTTGTCCGGACGAAAAAACGGCCTCGTAGGGTTTCCTGTGAGTAAAGATGTATTGAAAGTGTTGACAGCCACGGTACACCTTTAGTATTGCAACAACAACAAAATGATACTCCACTGCAACTGTGCCTTTCTCTGGTGCAGTGCAAGTCGAGAAGCTACCCGCCCCCGTCTTACGGTAAATTGGATATAGTCGCCGGTTACGTGATACAAGTTGCACAAAGTTGAAGCTGAATTTAAAATGGCAGTGCTGTGGGACTTGGTGACCTAGTTGTGATCAGGTGGTGGTGACCGTGATTGCATCCATTAGACTAATTTATTGATCAGCAGGATGGAGTGGCCCGCGTAAACTGTCAGAGTGATTTTCTTTTTGAGCAATCTAGGTCAGTGATTTTTGGAGGATCGATAATTTTGGGATAGAATGTGAAGAGAAACGGTCGGAACCAGACTTTATTATTGTATTAGCTTCTATTATTTGTCACTTTCCAGTCGAATGGTACGATGTTGTCATGATGCAATTCGATCGGAATTATGTTAATTCATTGCTTTACTATTACAGCACAACTGTTGCAAAAGATAGTTGGTAAAGCCAGAAAAGCATATTGTCATATTGATAGCATGAATAACAGTCGGGAATGGTAAATCTTCCTCAATGTTGATCCACCTACTTGTTGCCACAAAAGCTGTATTGCAGATTCAGAGATCTCCTTATGGTCATGATCCCGACTGGAGATGTTTTCTAGGCTCATGTTGTGTGGTATTTTAAAATCATCTCGATGTCAGCAGTCTTCCAGACTCGCAGCATGTTCGTCATATCTGAAGTACTTGATCAATCATCCCCCTTAGATGTTGAAAGGCAAAAAAAGATCATCCACCTGGGTCATAGTTGGAGCCATGATGCCTTTGGCTACAGGGAAATGAGTATTGACATCAAGAATGGTGCAGTGGGCAACCTGAGCAATTCGCTGGAAAGACGGGAGTCATTGTTACAGAAAAGAAGGAGAAATTACAAAGTGTGATGCCAGATGATAGTAAAATGTGCTCGTTGAAATACTTTGTATTGGAGGACGCTATTTTGTATGGTCAAATCTAAAAGTATAAAGAAGAGTAACGGTACTCATACATGAAAGTAGAAATGGAAGAAAGTATCTATTTTAGGATATTTAAAAACAGAATAAATACAAGCATCTATTGACTATCTTGGTTCAGCAGTGTTCGATGACGATGAAAAACACAACGTGAAAACTAATGATTTCAACCCCTGTCCAAGTCTTAGAATATACCAATATTTAACAAGCATAAAATCTGCATTTATCATGCTGATACCTTTGGCAAGTCTTCCTGCTACCTTATATGAACTGTGTACACTCGTATCCTTACTATGCATTTCCCATATGGTCTCTTCAGAACTACCCAAATGTCCAATTTTGCTCCCTTAAAGCAGTCCACCTAATGGAAAGGCAAGAGTAATATACGTGAGTGAGCTGCAAGGACCTTTTTGTCCTCTCGTTATTCATCAAATTGCATACTTTCCCTGAGGAAATTTCAACTAAGCATGGCCAACCCCGTTCATATGGTCAAAGCGGTTTCATAGAGCTAGAACTACGAAGGCCTTTCGGCTGTTGCTTATGCAAAAATGTACATTTTATATATTCTGAGTTGGGCAGACAAAATTATGACTGGGAGAATATAAAAAAACCCAATTACAGTGTTTGCGAAAGGAGACCAGAAAGACTTAAATCGCTATTGTTCCCAGTAGACAACAAAAACCGAAGATTCGTTCAAAGTTGTGTTTCCCAGTAGACAACAAAAAAAAGCGGTACTTTACGATTACACAGTGCTTGTAATTACTTCCCATTTTAAGTTTTCAGATAAAAAGATACGAGAAGTGTGGGCGTAAAACATTATTAACCAAAACATGTTGCAACAAGAAGGTCCTCCTGCGTAAACGCAAGAGGCATACCGCCCACTGCGTAGCCGACCTATCCCCAGGGAATTAAGTCCCCCAACAAAAGTGTTCAACCCAAAAAAAAAATTTGAAAAAAAAAAATTTGAAAAAAAAAAAATTTGAAAAAAAAAATTTGAAAAAAAAAATTTGAAAAAAAAAAATTTGAAAAAAAAAATTTGAAAAAAAAAAATTTGAAAAAAAA
>JBCAUG010108939.1:0-21587 GCA_038406175.1 Haplosyllis leylae | reverse complement strand
AGGCCTCAACAAGCACTGAAGGAACAACCACAACTCAAGTATCAACTACAACTGAGGCCCCAACAACTACCACCCAAACAACAACCACTGAAGGAACAACCACAACTAAAGTAACAACTACAAGTCAGGCCCCAACAACAACAACTGAAGCAACAACCACTGAAGGAACAACCACAACTGAAACAACAACTACAACTGAGGCCCCAACAACAACCACTGAAGGAACAACTACAAGTCAAGCAACAACTACAACTGAGACCCCAACAACTACTACTGAAGCAACAACCACAACTGAAGGAACAACCACAAGTCAAGTAACAACCACAACTGAGGCCCCAACAAGTACTACTGAAGCAACAACCACTGAAGGAACAACCACAACTGAAGGAACAACCACAAGTCAAGTAACAACAACAACTGAGGCCCCAACAACTACTACTGAAGCAACAACCACAAGTCAGGCATCAACCACCACTCAAGGAACAACCACAACTCAAGTAACAACTAGTACTCATGTGCCTACAACTACTAGTCAAGCAACCACGACAACAGGTACAGCACTTTGTGGTCGATGCGTTACCTCCTTCTCTGTTTAGATGTAAGCTAACTTTATAAAACACTTTAAATCTACAAGAAGTTTATCCTCCTTTTCAGGTTTTCTCTTTTTGTATTTCGGCATTTGCATTTAAAGTCAGTTGTCTATCATAGCAATTGCATGATGTTGTGTTCTTTTCTAGGAGCTTCAAAAGCTTTGAACCCTTCTTGTCTCTTACATAAGCTTTAAGTAACATGTTTTTGTTGCAACTTCATCGGCATGGAGATGTGTAAAAATCTTCCATGTGGATACTGCCATTTTGCACTCAGGTAGAGTTCAGTCTACATTCCGTCAATCTCTCGTGCTCTCGTGGTTCACAAAATTTCATAACTTTTTACACAAGGAGCTGTTGGAGAAAAACGTACAGCCCAAAAAAATAAGAAAAGCATCTTAGCCTTTTACGCCTTAACTCTATTTTCCACCCAGGTTGCTAACGCATAAATTACAACAAAGCAGTACACTTTTCTATCGATGCTTTGCTTACGTCGCAGAATCTGTGATGCCCAGTCCTGGGGCAGCTCATTCTTTCTTAGAATTCAACATCTAACTTCTTCCATTGAATTATTCTGTCTCCTATGGAATATTTCCTTCATTCACATTTTGCCTGACAGCTTTATGAAATACTCTATGCCTTAACATACATCACGAAAGTGCCTGCTGAAACACATTTAAAACTTGCAATGCAATGTACTGACTTTACCACTTTTAATATGTACTGTTCATGTGCCTGTACTTAACAATGCATAGACACATTTTAGTTATCTTCACTTTCACGACACTCCTTATTTCCACATGGATAACATTACTGTATTTCCGCAGACTGTTGCTTCAACAAGCTGGGTACATTGGAATATTGGTATTATTGGTGTTTTAATTTCCTCCCTAGCATTTTAGTTTTAATTTCAGGTAAATTCTAAAATGGGTAAGAATGTTTCTTTGGAGTTATGGTGCAATCTATTCTTAAAGAATAATGTTCATGAATTTTCTTTACCTACAAACGGTATCGAATTCGTCATTTTAGCTCATCCTTGTACTGAAATTGACGGAATGGAAAATCCTGATATCATATCCGATGATCAGGTGACGTTTGGTGATGACTTCCGGCAGATACCGGATGGTACAAGCTTCAGACCCGCTGATAACCTGTCTCCAGGTAACTAATCATGTCTTCGTTCTGTTCAACTTTAACTCATTTGAAAAAATTTCAGATAAAAAGAATTGGAATATTTTTTTTGTAATGAAACATAATTGTAGAATGATATTAATTACCAAATAAATCCCTCAGATGTGTCTGAGGGAAATATCAACGATTAGCCGAAGATAAATTTGCTCATTCATACTTTAGGTTCTGTTCCCGTCGACGAAAGCATCATCAACGTAGATCTGACGAACAGTCGGTACCCTGATGCCCCAGAAGTCGGCGAGATAGACTTCCCGGCGGACACAGTTGATAACGTGCAGAGCGTACTCATACAGTACAGGCCATCCGATGATGTTCCATTCGAAAATATTGATATCAACGGCCAAACAGTAATCATTTGTCACATTACATAATAGAAAAGGGCCAGCCTCTTGCGTTTTCATGGCATCATATTTTTCATCCAGCTAGGGCGTAATTTTTGCTATTGTTTACAGCCCTCAACTTTCACAAAGACTTTACCGATAAATTTGCGATTCGAGAAAGTTAATTCGATTCACACACCCTGTATAAATCTTTTAACAGTCACTGCCAGTTGCTGTTTTCCCTGTTCAACTACCAAGAGGAATTTATGCCACAACTATCAGATTTGTTATAACTCCAGTAACACCAGAACAAGGATCTACACTGAAGATCTCTATCAAAGCATGCTTTGAAGGTAAGTAACATCATTTATTGTTAACAGTGATGTAGGAATGTGTTCAATTCCCCAGAATTGTGCAATTTCAGGAAACGCAAAATGTAAATCATCGTTCATTTCTATAAATTTATGTGTCAAAAATATTTAAATGGCTACAGAAGTAACAACAACAGCGACAACACCAACGACATCAACGATACGAACTACGACAACAATCAGCACAACATCAGCACCACAAACTACCACAACAAAAGGTGAGCTCTTTGTTCAACATCAAGTTGTCCAGCTGGCAAACTGCTGCGCTGTTTGTTTCATATTTCGATGCATAGTTTAGTTCAGTGGCCAATCCAGGATTTCCGAGAGGAGGCGTCAACCCGTAAGGGGACGCCAACCTACCATTTGACCAATTTTCTCGACAATTGCATAAAAATCAAGACATTTTGGCCCAGAGAGTGGGCGCACGTCCCTTGCACCCCCAAGATCCGCCACTGTAGTTGATCTAAATTTGATATCACGGTCCTCAAAATTCATAATAATCCTCAAATAGCAAGTAGCTCTTTCGCCTTTTAGATATTTTTAAAATTATATATCTTTATCTTTGAAGAAACTACATCAGCACAAACTACAACTCCGATAGAAACGACTACCTCAAGACCTACAACTACAGAAAAGTGTAATTATATCTCAAGCTACGCAAAATAATACAATGTTCAAAAAATTAAATTATCAAATAGTGCTAAATCAATATTTTACTTTTCAACAGATTGTGCGGAAAATAGAGATGTTGTTGACTACAACTCTATTCAGAGTGGACAGTTCTCTGTAAATAATGAAGTTGGAGAGGAAATTCCATCAGAGATTTTCTATGGCTCACAAGAAGAACAACCACAAGATGTTGCTGATAAATACCTTACAATGTTTTTTAACCTTGGAAGTAGTGGCATCAAGAAATTGATAAGTCTTACTTTTATGGGAGAGAACATTGAGGCAGTAAAAGTTATTGCAACAGAAGATTCTCCTCAGTCAACAGAGAGTCAGGAACATGTAAGAAATATTTTTTCATACACTGAATATATTTATAAATATATGGATTGTAGGAAATGTTTAAAATAATTTTCCACCAAAAATTGTTTTTTAAAATATATTAAACATTCTATTTTCTCTATCAGATTTATGAAGCTGATCAAGCAGGAGCAGACATCATATTTGCTGGCACTCCCCCTGGAGAATTTCAGGATGTAAAATTGGTTAAAGTAACAATTGTAGGACAAGGAGTGACAATGTTCAATTTGGCATTGGAAATATGTCATGAACCAGGTACACTTTTATATAAAATTAATTTTTTGCTTCTTTGTTCAAAAATGAAAAGAAAACATTCATTATTTTGCTTATTTTTAATTATGTTTTAGAAGAAACAACAACAGCCACAACTACAACAAAAGAAACAACAACCTCAGTGCAAACAACTACAGCAGCAAGTACAACAACTCCATCTCCAACAACCACAACAAAGGAAACAACTTCAGCTCCAACAACTACAAGTCCAGTATCAACAACTACATCAGAAGCTACAACAACTACTTCTTTTACAACAACTCCAGCTCCAACAACCACAACAAAGGAGACAACTTCAGCTCCAACAACTACAAGTCCAGTATCAACAACTACATCAGAAGCTACAACAACCAAAGCTCCAACAACAACCACAGCTCCAACAACTACAACTGCAGGCACAACAACCTCAATAATGACAACGACTACGTCAAAAGAAACAACAACAACCGAAAAATGTAAGTATGGAAAAAAGTTTATTTGAATTATCTTCTCGTTTATCATGTCAAACATTTGAGACCTTGCACCTTTGAAAATTATTTGTTTTTCTATTAGTTATAAATATCTTTTTATTCGATAGATTGTGCAGAACACAGAGGCACTGTTAATTATGATTCTATAACCTCTGGAGAGTACTCTGTGACGGATGAAAATGGTGATGATTCCCCGGTCGATATCTTCTATGGATCTTTAGTAACAGAGCCCCAAGCTGTTGGCTCTGAAAACCTAGTGATGAATTTTGATCTCGGAAAATCTGGAATTAAGAAACTAATAAGTCTGACATTTATGGGAGAAAACATTAAGATGATAAATGTCACTGCAACTGAAGATTCTACGTTAGGAAGAGTGAGTGATGTACTGGTAAGGATCAATTCCTTTTCTTTTGCAAAGTTGCAGTAAAACTAAGAAATTAAGAATTTTGTGTCGTATATATTTTCTCGTCTGTTAACCGTTATTACAAATCTAACCTTAGAACTACAAACCTGAGGAGAAAGGAGGCGACATTATTTTCGCAGATACTGCACCAGGAGAATTTGAAGATGTTAAGTTGGTAGAGATAATTGTAATACCAGAGGCTGGAACAGAGTTAAAACTATTCAATGTTGCATTGGAAATATGTCACCATCCAGGTATTTCATAATTGAATTCAAGTTGGACACATTTATTTCGTAAGATGTAATTTTTTTTCTTGCTGATAGAGAATCATGTAAGAATATTATTTCAGAACCAACAACCACAACTGCTCCACCAACTACAACCGCGGTGACAACAACTCCACCTAAAATTGGTATGACATAATTACTTCCTGAAAACAAATAAATAAATATTAATCAAAGGGCCGTCGTTTTAGTTTTGCACAAAATTAACGTGATGCATTGATAGACATTAACATTAATTAATTAATATTTTCAGAATGTCTGAAGGGCATGCAAGAGCCAGTAGAAGCGGCAGATAACCCTAAATACTTGATTGACATCACAATCAATGGCAATGATGCTACTCCTGAGGAAAGTGATTTCATCTTTGGAGGTTCGATGCAAATGTTTTTTCACATTTCCTGTAATTTTTCCTTATTTAATCTCATAAATAGACATAACTATTTACTTGTTATGGACGTTTTATCCCAAATCTTAAAGGAGATAAATTCCTTTTACAGACGAGAGCCTACCGGCTGCCACTGGAAACAGCATACTTGTACAGGTCTGTGACAAACGTGGAGACTCGGCAGCAACCTCACTCAATCAGTTGTTGTTCCAAGCTATGGGCGCTGAAAGTGTCACTGTAACCGCTACGGTGAACGGAGAGGAAACATCCATTCAGGTAAAAGTAATCCTGTTCTTTTTCATACCTTGCATTGTCAAGATCAGCATCTTGGCTTCCTAATTTATTTGATCAATTCCTCATTAAAATCATTTATAATTATTTGATCCATTTAAAATTAAAATTTCTAAAATGTGTAGTTTTTTTCTCTCTTTGTAGGTGCCTCTAGACAATCAAGCTATCTTTGACAGCTCTGCTGTCCAAGCTGATGACGTTTTGGATTATTTCTCGGATTTGACTATGCAAGATGTTGAATGTGTAAAAATAGAAGCGGTCAGCACCGACGACGAACCTGTTACGCTGATAGTGGACACCATCTCTTTCTGCTACGAATTTTGTATGTATTTCTTTTTGTGTGATATCAATCATTTTAATAACAATCTTCACAGCAAGTAAAAAGACAGAGATTCAGATCTGCTAAAGTTAGTTCACATTCTGCGACGAGGGTAAATCCATCTCAGTTATATGGACTTAAACTGGATTCTTACAGTGTGTTCTGAGGGAAGCTTGGCTGAAGTTTCACCAGGTGTTGATTCCATGTACACCGTGAAGATCAACGACCAACACATAACTTCGGAACAAGCAACAGCATTTGCACGTAAGTAAAACTTACATCACATACATGTGTGAACACTCTCACCTTGCCCAACAAAATTCTAAGAGAAACGGGAAAAATCAATTCGACTAATTTCTACCCTAAGATTGTCAATTCGATTTTGAACAAGACAGCCTCGCATTAACATTACGAGGTAGTACCGACCAAGCCTTATCGTGACAAGACAAGACCTAGCCGGGCTGGGTAAAGGGACTAGGGTCACTTGGCTGGGATATCCACCCTTCCCTGCCTCTGGACAGGATATACCCTAGCCCATCCCCTACGTACGTGGTCGGTAATAAATTTATCCAAAAATGTGTGTTTGAATATAATTCCTGGCAGTGACACTCAAACCATTTTACTTCAGCTGTGGAAGGAGAAGGTTCTCTGGACGTTGGTAATGAGTTAGAAATAAAAGTCTACGATGAGCGTGGAGACAGTAAACACACGTCTCTCGGAGAAGTATCTTTCACTGCTGTTGGACATGTTCTCGTCACCATAGAGATTAGAACACCAAATACACAAGAAATAAATTCCTACATGGTGAGTTTTGCAACGTTGGCCCTGTTCAAAAAAAATCTGTCCAAATTACTCAAATGTAATTGAAAATATACTTATAAACTTTGTGCATCTTAATTTGAAATTCATGTGATATTTTCTGTATTGAAAAAAGAACATGTAGTTTTGCAGATTTCAAGTGAGAGTAATTGTTTTGAAGTTGCGTATTTGTTTGCTCTGCACAATCGATCTAGATAGTCACAAATTCACAAGGACTTGCGCCGTGTCTTTCAGTTCCCAGCATTGGGTGAGAAAGTAAATACAAACTTCATCCCGGCGGATCTGGTGATACCTAACAAGGTGCTGGGAGAACTGATGAAGGAAGACGCACGAGAACTTACTATCACTATCACCAACGAGAACGCCGAGACACCCGCATCTATCTCGGATATCTCTATCAAGTTCTGTGAGGAGGACGAGAAAGAACGTAAGGGTTAATTTAAAACATTAAAATATTAAACCAAGTACAAAACATTCGATTTAGAGAGTATTTCCAGTACAATGAGAATCACTTCTTAAAATATTAGAAATATGTGAGGAACCTGGTGAGGAAGTTGATGTTGACCACCTTGTCGCGATTGAAGAGAAGAGTGTTGGTTTGTTTGTTGAGACACAGCCATCCGAGGCTGCAGACAAAATGTTCGAGGGATCCGGTGACGTCTATCGAGCAGCAAACGGAGATGTCAAGGTAAAATAACATTGCTACTCGTGCAAAATAGATAACATAAAGAAATCTTAGCACCCAACACTACATTTGTAAAAGTAGCCATAGTTTCACACAAAGTTTTAAAAATGCAGCTGAAGTATTGTTATTTTTGGTTTCTGATCAATCATCAATGGTGCATCATTAGCTTTCCACCAAATACTTAAATTTTTACATATGAAGTGGAGTGAACACAAAAGCCTTTTGTCGATCGATAAGTTTCATGAAAAAATTAGTACTTGATTTTCAATGATCTGTAATTTTCCGTTGGACAGGTGACGATTGACTCTCCACATGAACCAGAGGAAGTGCTTCACCTCATGTACTTCAAGTTCCGCTCCGTTGAAGCCTCTCGAGTCCGGGTGGAGGTGTACGAGAGAGACAACGACTTCCCCGTTACATTGGTATGCATACATAGATAAAATTTATTCCATGTGCAAATATTCTAAAATCTCTTTTCCTATCGGGTATTTTTCTTGATTTATGAGAGCAAAATGTTAAGGGACTTCAATATATGTTTGGCTGACGCAAGACTTTTTTGACGATTGTAGAAGCAACCTATAAGTTTCCCATATGTTTCCATTCTATAATACGTGTGTTATGTTGCAGTACATTGTTTGTATTCCTTTTCAAATAGGAATATAAAAACGCCGCTGATGTGGTCGAGGGATATCTGGAAACGCCACAAGGATTTGGTGATGTTGTCAAAGCGGTATTCACTATTGTGAACTCTGAACCAACGAACAGCATGTTAGTAAGCGGATTCAAGGTGCAATACTGTAAAGAAATTGGTAAGTAACAACAGCAAATTTATAACACATGTTTTTCAGATTCCTCTGATATTGACTCACGGCAACAAATGCATTGACAAAATGGTCATGTTCTTAATTACAGAGAAGATATGCGAGCTCAGTGATTACGCTCATTTAATCCAAACATCCGAAACAGGACACTATGTTGCTTACACGGTATGTATTTATTGCTTCAAAAGATTAAGGGCCTATTCACAGCGAGCGAGCGAGAGAGTCGCCGATAGCGTTGCTGCTAGCGGCAAAGGTTTAATTGTACCATTCAGACTACGCGATGCCGCCAGAGTTACTGCTAGAGATGCCGCTGGCAAATGGATCCTATACCATATTCAAAGTCAACACTCTTGCTCAGTGTGAATAGGGTTTAAAAGAGGAAGCCACCCAAGCATAGGGTTCAAGATTTCCTCACAACAGTGGGCCAAACCAAGTCTATAGTCCAGGTTGTCCATGAGAAGTTTTTATTTGGTGGGTGATGGGGGTGGATAAAGTCTTGTAGCGAAATCTGAAGTTCAAGTTGACCATGAGTAGTTTTCATTGGGGGAGGGGGTAATCTGTCCATTTGAAAGGTGTGACAATGCCATGGGGTGGGGCGGGGTACCCCCTAGTTCTGCCACCGGCCCTGTCCCAAGACCTGTTCTTGGTCCTGTCTGGGGATACCTCCCAGACAGGACAGTGGTATCCCCTCCCCCGGACAAGACAGGAGGTACCCCTCCCCAACTACACCGCGGGCAGTACACCTCTTCCGGTCATGCAGGAGGACTTTCTTGGATTATCATTCGTTCACTTTTCCGGACTGAAGCTTTGCATTAAATTAGTCGACTAATTGTTCGTCGGAAATTAATTGCACTTCACTTCCGAAAATTATTTTTTCGCAGAGTGTATCTGGATGGAGAAACGAACAGACAATAAATAAGATGAAATTCTACTGTCCGAGTCCTCGTTTCACCACCATCAATAGGGAGTAAACCAAATTCTTGTCAACTACCTCATTATTTCTTCACTTTTTTAGGATGTAGACGGAGATGACCTGTACACAGAGGGTGTCGATACAGTTATCGAGATCACAGACACATTGGAAGACCAAACATTCAATGTGATGATTTATTACTCAGACTACACAATGTGCATGGAATGGTAAATATCCCATGGTTTCCTGTAACTTTGATATTCCGTATTATTACATCCGATATGCCAAAATGCTTAAATGTTCAAAGAAATAGTGGTTGTTCACCAAACGTAAAACAGGGCTAAAAAGTAGTTGTGAAAACTGTTCTAAATTGATTTGTTTCATTTTAATAGTCAATGTGTCGACGGACAACCAAGCTGTAGCGATGAGGAAGAATGTGCTTGCGGTGAGTTGTTATTTCATTGCTTTTTTTTGCAAAAGATGTTTTGACCTGATGTTAAATTAACAGGAATTTTACCATCCACGCGTGTGGACAGTCGAGTCTGTATTTGTGTCTGTTTGTGCGTTTACCTGTCCAATTGTTCACATTTTAACTTTGAACCTCTGAAGCTAGGAATTTTATTGTAGATGTATAGACACATTAGGACAATATCACATTTTAATACTAAGGTCATTTGGTCAAGGCTAGGGTCAAATGAATTAAATAACCCTAGAAATCATAAATTTCAATGAGATACCATATCTGTAGTTACATGCATCATCCTGATGTGTACTTTTCAAAGGAAAAGTTTTTGATGCTCATTACCATTTACTCTTCTTGATTTCGGGAGACAAAAATGTATTTTATCCCCCTCTCCTATATGCTTGTATTCAACTGAAGAGAAAAGTCAATTTATGTCAGGTCATACCAAGAGCAAATGAAAAGAATTCAGATCAAAATGATTTGTGATTTGTTAATACATATATGTCATGCTGATAGCATGCTTTCTATGGAAACACATACTTCTTTCCCTATATATATTGAAGTTGTTGGTCAATTTGTAATGGTACCTGGCAGGTTGTGACAAATTTTAAATATTTAGTACAACCCTCTGATTGTTACAGCATGTGGATCAAAGAAATTTTTACCTTTTAGGCAGCAGTGTGTAAACATCATAAAGAGTATTGTACATATTTTATTTCAGTCGATTGTAAATGGGAGGAATGGAGTGAATGGAGCAACTGTTCAGCCCCATGTGACGGTGGAACCAGAAGCAGAACCAGGTGAAATATTTTAGGCTGAAAATATACACAGTAATGAACATAATACTTTGATTGAACATAGTTCACAACGTGGAGTATTGGTCCAGTATATTTAAATTATATTCTTATTGTCACTATTACAGGGAAAAGATGGTTGTTGAGAATCAATGCGGAGAATGTCACGACCAAAATGATGAAGAAACAGAAGACTGCAACACCAGTAGCTGTAAGTTAAAAAAATATTCTGTCTCAATCCAGTTTTTCGTCCTCAACCTTATTCTAGCAACATTGTGTTGAAAGTTTAAGTTAATATTTTTATGTGATAGAAATTCCCGTTTAAAATATGAAATCTGAAGAATGAATTCTTTGGCTGTAAAAATATACCAATTTTATACAAAATTATTAAGTCTGGTCAGTAAAAATGAATTTAAAATATCAATTTTAACCTGAACTTTTAAGTTCTATTAATTATTTAACAGAAGGTTAGTAGATCTGCCAGAGTAAGGTTGAAAACGAAAACCCCTACTATGTCTCTAGTAATTTGTTTCAAAGGGTCACTCAATGTGTTCAAAAGAAAATAAGTTGGAACTTTTTTTCTTAATCCCAAAACATAATATTTAGATTATATAATATATCAAATTTCTGATAGTGAAAAGTAAATTGAAAATATCCCAAAGAAATGGAAATGTAACTTTTCCAGGTGGTACTACTCCTCCATGGTCTGAATGGTCCACTTGTGTTGGAAACTGCTACGGTGGAATGAGAGTGAGGAACAGAACCTGTCTGGAAGAGTCAGGTGCGGAATTGCCAGGATGCGACGGTAAGCGACTTCCAGGTTTAAAGGCCAGTTCACAGCGTAAGATTGCGACGTCGATTATTTCTTATCGCAATTAATGGGTTATACGGGATACAATGGAAGTGTTCCCATGGTGCGATTGCGACAAAATCACCAATTCCTCTGCACCCCATTACGCGCAAAAAATCGCAGTTGCAAATCGACTCGTGTGAATGGGCCTTAAAGCGGAATAATCAATAAGGTTATGATTGGATTGTTCAAAAACTATTCAATAATTTTTAAAAATACTTGGATGTTGCATAAATGAATAATGTTTTCTTTTGTTTCTTTTGAAGGTGTACTGGAAGAGCATCATGACTGTCACACAGAATATCTTTTACAAAGATTCGGTAATGAGGATGGAACTTTCAACACTGCTGCTTTCCTGGAGGAATGCTTCGGGACTCTGGGTATTTGAAATTGTATTATTTCAGAACTGGCAGTATCTTCTGTTTTGTAGTTGTGTTATGAAATATCACTGATATTTGTTATTTATAGACATATCAATAAATATGAATAGTGATTTCCATTAATGATTTACGAACAATCTTTCAGCTTGTGACCATGGAGAAACACTTGATAAGGATACAGTCGAAAGGAGACCTATCACGATTGTCGACGGAAATAGTGGCGGTGCAGTCACTGACGCCATGGGCCCAGAAGACAGTCCCACGAGTCTGCAACTGAAAGATGGTGTGGCTGTTATTGAGGTACCACTGTAACGATTTTTAAATCTCTGGATTAGTTTCCACGTGTATTACCGGAAGCGTAGTAAGATTATTTACATCAATGGTGAACTTTCTTCGATAATATTTAGCTGGTATTAAAAATTGTACTCCCCTCGCTACTTTGCTCCCCTCATTCAGAATATTTTAGAGATTTTCCTGTCAAAACTCGCTTGGATAAGTGAAGGCTATTGCCCCACTTATTTGTGATTAATTTTGGGTGCATTTGTTCCTGAAGTGCTGTAGATAAAAATAAAAAACATACCTTTGTTGCCATTGAAATGGACACATGAAAAAAGAGGACATCCATTTGATCGTGTTTTTTTTTCAAGATTGACCTGTCCAAGGATCTTGAGTTTTACTACACAATTGATAATGTTACACTACAAGTATCTGGAAATGTGAAGAGTGTGAAGATTGCGGTGAAAGGCAGTGATGATTCAGTTATTGCAGAGAGGGTTTGTATTCTTTTATCATTATCATTTTCTTGGTTTGTCTCAAGCACTTACACATATGATTCTCACAATTTCCCCAGTCTAGAAGATTAAATGTAGAATTTTCCAGCCCTCTGGCATTTTAACCAACGGTATCTAAAGCACAAATTGAGACATAAAAGGTCCGGCTCTCGGACAGGCTTTGCGTAAAAATGGAACCATGAAAGAAAGAAAATATGACGTTGTGTCATTGACCCAATTGGTGGCATGTGTAAAATGACGTCATGGTAGCATTCTGTGTAAACAAATTCCAACCAATGACTGCAGGTTAAAGTAGGCTTACTTATCATAAAACTGCCAAAGGCTTGGGACAGGATGTTGAGGGTTCCTCGACTCAGCCACTAAGGTGACTCTAACGAGTCACCAATGAAAGTGCATATATTTTTATTGTTCTTCGTTGGAAATATGATTATTGTTTTCCTTCAGATGGGTACCATTGTGAAGACCAGTATGCCAGATGATCCAGAAGTTTTTGAAGTTATGGGAATGATGGGACTTGCTGCACTAGTAGAAGAGAATGTGCCGGCTTATTCCATAGTCCTGACGCTTTCAAACAGAGATGGTAACGACGATGCTCCAACAGTCAGCACAATAGTGATTGAATATTGTGCTAGTGAAGGTGAGTTCGGTTTAACTTCTCAGGCAAAATCAATTAGCAGTGGGGTGATAACCGGAAAGGTGGGGGCGTCAACCTATTATTGTGGCCAATGTTTCCCCAAAATTGTATGAAAATGAAGAAATCTGCACCCAGAGTGGGTGCGCTTCACTGGCAACCGCTCCCCCTGAATCTGCCATGGTTTGTCCATGATTGTCAAATACATTGTAATTTACAAAGTTTAACTTCCTCATTTAATATAAAAATAAAAAAGTTTAAACGTATAATTTTACAGTGTGTGCTGATAAGGACAATATGGAAGTTGTGAATTGTGAAGAAGGTGACACTGTTTGTGGAAATGACAGTGCGGAAACCTGTCAGGAATACGTACAAGATGGTGAGAAAATACTCAAAACGCAAGGAGAAATTTATGTATGCCCGCCAAAATAAAAAATTTATTTTATTTTCCTCAAGAATTGACAAAGTCTGTTATCCTTTTATCCGTTTTTTTTCCTATTATTGCAAACCAACGTGATTTTTTTTGCACAGATATTACTTGTGACCCAGTAGAAGAGATCAACTGTGACGTACGTGTCTGCAAGTGTAAAGAAGGTAACGTATTACTTTTTGAAATTCCTACGCTTCTTTCTCATCATTTTTAAAGAGGGATACTTTAATTACGTGTTTAACTGTTTCGTGCGCAGGTACATATAGAAATGATAAGGGTGAGTGTGTGGCACCCCAAGAGTGCGGCTGCAAACACAACGGGATGTACGTTAAGCCTTACCAGAGAATAGATGAGGCGGAATGTGAATACTAGTGAGTACCTCTCTATGAATAGTTTCACTCCTGTTGCACATTATGCATTCCCTGTAGTTTGATTTCCACTGACGACGGCAAGAAAGCGTTCAGTCTGAAACTAACGAAGTGTGCATTTGCATAAATTGTGTCCTCTTGGTGTTCTTTTGTACTCCTGTTTTGAACACATACTTACAAAGATACCGGGCCGAAGAACAAGTCACTTGTGTGGTTCTGCACTCTTGTTCGTTGTCAGTTCAGTAACAAAACTGAAATTGCAAAAGAAATTGGTCCAATTGATGTCGCAAATCTAATTCAGCATAGTACAGGGAAGTGTTAATCATTGTCCGTTAATTATTTCGCTTCACAAATGTAGTACACTTAACTTCCTTTAATTCATTGCTTCGCTTTGGTTCGAAGATGTTGATAGACAACACAAAAGAAAAGCAAAAAGTAATTAAAAGGAACCGTTAAGGGGGCTACTTGTTGAATGGAAATATATTTCCTTGAGGTTGTCTTCATGTCCGATACACCTGAGATTATGTTTTGGCAGAGAAGTAATGAAAATAGTGTGTGTGGTGTCACTGCTTCTGAATCCAATTTTTGCTAATTCTGCTTTTAATGTTTTCCAACAGTGATTATTGTAACCACAATGGCAGAATATAGTGTGTCCTGTATGTAAACTCACCATGTCTTTCTTGCAGCCAATGTGAACGAAATGAAGCTGATGATGGATACGAAATTATCAGATATGAAAAGGAAGAATGTCGCACTACAACGTCAACACCGGCTCCAACTACAACCCAGACCACCACCACTTCGGCCACCACCACTTCATCTGCTACTACGGCTTCAACTACAAGTACTTCATCTACCACTACTTCCACTGCTACCACTCCTTCAACTACCACCACAACTCCTTCACCATGTCAGGAACAAGATGTGCCTCTGGGAGGAACGACGTTTAATCATCCGATCATAGCATCGGCGGTGTGCGTCTTACCGGATGTGTCGGTGAAGCAGTGCCACGGAACGTGTGAATCTATGTCACCAACCGCCGTCATCTCGTATGTATCAAATCGACTCTTTTACGATAATATCAAATTTACATTTTAAGCCTGAACTTACATCGAGGGGATTTAAAAAGTTTGAGCAAAAAATAAAATTGCCTCTAGTGGGAGTTGAACCCACAACACTGACCATATAAGTTAGAAGTCTATTGCTGATCTATTTGTACCAACCAGACATGTGCTACTTGGGACGCTGGAGGCAACTTTATTTTTTGTAATGAAAATTCAATCTTATTGTAAAAAACTCGATTCTGAATGAAAAAGCATTGTTTCAAAGTTCAGTCAAAAGAGGCAGTAAATAATAAACACGTTTAGGATATATATTAATTTTTCACAAAGTTTGCCGAAACTTATTCAAAGTGGAGAAAGATCAAATTCAACTGTGCTGACACTATATCATATTCTCTCTTTAAGGGTCCCTATTGGACCTATCGATTACCCGACCAACGCCAACGCAATGAACCCCATGGGATGTAAATGTTGTCAAGGTGATGAAACACTTAATTAATTCTCTTCTCTAACCATATAAATAGAACACCTACTTCTTTTCACTGAAATTGTACATTTATAAGTTTGAAATATGATTTACAGGAGAACCAAATGAGAGACAAGCCTTAGCCAGTTGCGATCTATTGGGAACACTTTGGGTCAAACTTGTCAGTTACTCCAACTGCAGATGTCTTGCTTGTGACGGTATTTGAGTTTAATAAATGTTGTACCAAAATGTTACATACACAAAAGTATATCGTTTTCCTAAAGTGAAACACAAATATGACAGATTTGGCAATCGCGAGCTATTTCTTTGAAATGGGTATAAAATCTAATAAATCTCTCAGCATATTACCAATTCCATTCATTTATTTATGACGTTTTGCTGGCAGAACCGAAAGCTTACCAGGAACAAGTGTGTGTGTCCAGGACCGTCACCTACACGACCGTCGTCCAGGAATTCTTCACTATTGATGCCGATGACTTCTACAGGGACGACTCTATGATGTACAGTCCAGAGTACGTAAAGGAGCACATAATAAACTTATTTTCAAGTGCAAATGAAGCAACCCTGCATGGCAACGGTTTCCAAGCTCTGAAATGACGTCACGACACCAGAAAATGACGCTAAATTTGTGTACCGAAAAAAGCACTATTTCATCACGAGGATCACTTAATCTCTGGAATTTTCATTCCAGAGCTAATTAAACACAATCGATTTATGTTCAATTATATTTGATATATTTTATATTTTAAATTATTGACTGTAGTCATATCCTGGTTTTTTTCGTAGACTTGGTCTCGCTGGAGCCTCGAATGACATACAAGACCTGTCCGCTGCAGCTTCTTATCATCCAGTTCCAAAGGGTAATGGTGGAGAGTATGAGTACACCATCAGTTTTGAAGACCGTGGTCATGACTTCCATCTGATGGATGACTTCAGCTTCACTGCGTGGGACATGGACTCAGCCGAGGTTGTGGTTGCGTTAGATGGAGGAGCACTTGAATCCCTTGAAATGAAGGTGAGTAACAACCACAAACTTGTACTCCTTCTTATTCTCAACAGGTAGTGAAATATGTTCTTAAAAGAGCAACATTGTCATGATTCTGGTATTAATGAACGAAATGAGAATCGTCTTCATTATCATTGACTGATCTAGGGGGTGTAAGGGATGTGCCCCCCATGCTCAGAATTTCTGCATTTTCATGCGATTTTTTGGAAAAAAACTGGTCAAATAGTCGGGTGCCCCTCCCCCTTAAGGTTGGCGTCCCCCTCTGGAAAATCCTGGATCCGTCACTGATTGTTTCTGACTCTGGATTTATGATATAGATTTCCCTTTTTGTTGGCTGTCTAGGCTTATTTTTCAAATAAATGAACTGTATTCTTTTACCCGCAGATGAGGCTTATCTGCGAGACTTTATCTATCACTTTGTTATGAACAGTCAACATCTGAAATTTTCCTGTATTTCCAGAGTGCTACGGCACAAGGAGATAGTGGACGGAGAAATATGGTGTTCAAGAAACCCGAGAGCGATGCCAGTATATCTTCAATGACTATACGCATGGTCGGTGGTGCCAGTAACACTTCACCATACCTCTCTGACGTCTATGCGAGGGTTGAAGACTGCGGAGGTATGGAATTTCTTTTAAATTTTAAAATATAGCATTTAGTTTCAACAGGAAATTTGCGCTACAAACGAGAACTGTTCAAATTCATTGGAGTTTTTTTTCTAAATGGAACGGAAATTAAGTCAAAACAGCGAATGCAGGGAATCACTGAAGCAGAAATGTAGGTGAATTTAACGATACTTTATGAAGACCTTAGTCTCTTACTGCAGGGTACGGCACGTACCATAGCACGTTCCATACAGGCTGCGCCCACACCCCTGTGCGATATAGCCTATAACGTGTATCTGGAACGCGTCTGTATCTGTATCTGTTCTGTTTCTGTAAAGAACATTTCCGAGAATACTCTCGGAAGAACAATAAAGGGTCCGAGAGTCTTCTCAGATATGAATAACTAATTATCGAGTGTCTTCTCATAAAAACAATGATATTTACCGAGAGCGTTCTCGGAACAAAAAATTACCGAGAGTGATCTCGGAACAGCACAAATAAAAGCTGTTCCGAGATCACTCGCGGTAATTTTTTCTTTTAACGAGAACGCACTCGGTAATGAATAACTTTAGGCCGAGAAGACACTAGGTATCATTTATTTGCCACCGAAAATCTTCTGGTGACTTTGCGTTACAGAAACAGAACAGAAACAGATAATTTTGAGTAATCCTTAACTAGTTTAAATATCTGGTGAAATAATTTACGGAAAACTCGAATAATAGTACATATTTTCGAACTGATCTATTTGATTTCAAGTGCCAAGTAGACATGAAATTGCAGGACAATCGAGTTTTTCCTTATTGAATTTTGTACAATCTATAGAATTTGTAGAATATTATATTTATTAAATTTAAAAATGAAAATGACTTTAAATAATATTTTACGGAATCTGTAAAATTAGTAGAATACTATTTTTAGTCATTTTGAAAATAAAATGACTAAAATCGACATTCTACAAATTGCATTGCTCCTGTAGATTCCACAGAATTCAATTAGTAAAAACTCGATTCTGACGAATAGATTTTGTTGTAAGCGAGTCGCTGACTTGCCGGAAAAACACATGCTTTATTTCTTCCAATTTCAGTCATAATTCATTTCAGTTCGAAAGTGATTTACGCTGAATTTCACTGAATTGTAACAAAGTCTAAAAATACTATGGTTATAAGGAATACCATATGTCTGGTATCGCATACAGTGCCAGATGAAATAGTAAAATTGAAATTTCTATTAGTACCTCTAGTTATGCATCTATTCAGGGTGGCGAGTAGTGATACTATCACCGAGAATGTAAATGTGCCCAGATAGGTAGTTGCAGTGGTAATCATAAAAAATTGTAATTTCAAAGTGATTCGTTGAATTCGCTGAATTCAGTGAAATTTATTTAGGGAAAACTCCAATGCGTCTTATTAGTCGAGGAAAAACAAACTACGAAGAAAATAAAAACTATTGTGCTGTTTTTTTTTCAGGTGTTCGCATACTGCAGTAGAAATGATTTCGAGAAACGAGGGATTAAAGGTTCATCTAAATAACACATTAGTAATTTAATTTGCTTCAAAATTACCTGTCATAATCATGTAGTGAGTAGACTATATATGTTATGGTTAATATTAAGAATAGAGCAACTAATGTAGAAATTGTAAGATCCAAATAAATTTGATGAACCTGATTTTGCTGTTCAACTTAATATTTTCCGAAGAGTGCACACTTTTATGTGACATTCTTTAAGAAAATGAATAAACATCAGTTATTCAATAAACTATTTATTTCAACAATACTTTTTAACTAGCAATTTTCCATCAGCAGTATGTCAGTGCATGTTTAAAGAGCGCTGTAAATATGCTGCTGAACAGCAAACTAGTAAAAAAAACTGGTATCACAATCTGCTTAAGAGAAAAAATCTTCCAAGAATATCAAAAATTTTCAACACTGAAAAGCACTCGAGCAACATGAAACTGGGTCAGACTCGAAAAAACAACACAAAGATATTTCACTTTTTTGTACTATATAGAATTAGTGCCACACTTAATACTGCAATAAAATATTGTTCCTGCATTATTTGTTCATTTATTTTCACCACATAAAAACGATAAATAGTTTCTGTTGGAGAAAAGTGAAAAATATATATTTTAACAAACTTTGTATAATTAAAAATACATCCACAAACATACGAAATACATCGGAAACCTACGAGCATCCAAATGAAAATTCACATGTGCATATTTGCCAGTCTATTTCCAGAAAGAACAATGTCGTTGGACGCCCCACTAAACTCTCGGGTATTTCCCCATCGGTATCTGTTTTCTGATTGGTCGAATGATCTTCCACGACCTTCCCCTCTTCGCTGACTGTTCCTTCTGTGTACTGATGAGCTTGAAATCCTCGTAGAATATTCACTGATAAACCCTTGGGTCCCCGAAGGATCATGGCCGATAAATAACGGTTCCTGTAAGAATAAGAGAAACGATTATCAGACTGGAATCAGGGCGGAGCTTAGGGCAAGTATGGTTGCAGCGCGGCTGAGTGGCAGGTAATGCCACTACTTAAGGCCGTGCGAGGACACAGCAACCACACTTGAGGCCACAGAGAAGAAGTGAGGATGTTTGAATCAGAAAAAACGACAAACGTACAAAACAGGAAAGCAAAAATTATAAAAAGAGGTATGTTCACATAATTTATCTTTTGATAAAAACCTGACTGCCTGAGGTTGCGTGTGTCATGAGCACAATACAATTTAAACATATAAGGCCACAAGCCTTTCTACTCACTCTAACGGAGCCACGCACTCAAGAGTGTGAAAGCCTCATGCCGCGAGCGTGGGGGTGTCGAGGAAGCGACAGATATTTCTATTAAAAAGTCATCTCCCTGGATTAAATATGGCAGTTAGAGCCACCGCACAGTTAGCTGGCCTTAGCTTTTTCTTCAGGTGCTTGCACTGTCCTAATACCCACAAGGGCTTGACGCACGGCTTTGTCACTTAAGTCCATTATTTACACTTTACTTTCTTTGTGCACAAGAACCTCCGAGCCACAGAAGGTGGGGCCCTGCAATATGAAAATCCTATGAGGAATTTGCAGTCAGGTAAAAAGAAGTGTCTCATGAAGACAGGTTTTTTAGATTACAATACATAAATGGATCTGTGCATAAGGGCATGCCCCAGAGCAACTCACATGAATATGTCACATACCGATTCAAAGCAGGCGATGCATTGTGTTCGTAGCAATTCATGGTTGTTTAATAACTTTGGATTACCTACAACAGCCTCAGTGTTAAGCCCAGAACAGGTTTATGAGTGAAGCCGTCGATAAGATAAATATGTTATGACATAACTAAACACAACACTGCTACACGAAGTCAAAGTGAGTGTTATGTAATGACTGCATTAACACCACCAGGGGAAGATAAGCTTGCGAACATGAGAAAACTTTAATCAGCAAATCTGGCATGCCGGGACAATAGATGACACGAATGCCATAACATGCCATAATAATACAACCTCCGCACGTCATTGTTTTAGCAATAATTAGAGAAGAAGCCGTTCTGGCTTTAACATCTGTGTAAACAAACTGTGAATGCTGACGCTTCGACAAACAGTATATATATACTCTTGCAATTTCAGACAAGAGTCACACTCTGAACTGCAACAGGACGTCGAACACACTCCTGAGATTTATCCGCACAGATCAGAAGATCACCCAGGCAGGGCACAACTACTACAGGTATGGACAGAATACATCCTGTTCTTAAACGTGGCAAAGCGGCGCATCAAAAATAATATACATTAATGAAATTTCAAAAAGGTTTTAAATATGACATGTGTTGTTTAACAGAAAAGGGGGTGTTAGAAGGCTAGAATGTACGCCTGCACCGTTCACCACCAAATGGCTCCATAGGCACAGTAATGAGTGAATTAAAATTTCTCCATTACCAGAATGGCAGATAAAAGATGAAAGGACCTGGAAGAGGATGTCTTGTCTTCCGACGATGACCTCACAGCAGCACCGCAACCCGAATCCTCCACAGCTTCAGCCAAGGGGAGAAACACTAAGAATACCAGTGAGTAAATGTGTCACAATTACAGTTGAGACATAACTACAGCAAGTGTTAACACTACAGTCAGTTGCAGACCTGTCGCTATTCCTGTCACTATGGTCTGAAGACCAGTGGCTGTGGGTCACAACAACTGTGCATTTACAACTTCAAAAACAGTTGAAATATTAGGATTGCAATTGTCATACGTGTCAGACTTTACACGCTAACAACAATGGAATGTAAAAATATTAAAACCGGGTTTATAGATGAAAGAATTCTCAATTCTAATTGTCTATTAACAGAAAAAGTGGAGGCGAAGGCCAAAAA
Source organism: Haplosyllis leylae (assembly GCA_038406175.1). NCBI lineage: Eukaryota > Metazoa > Annelida > Polychaeta > Phyllodocida > Syllidae > Haplosyllis > Haplosyllis leylae. Next base: position 207 of record JBCAUG010108939.1, on the reverse strand, counting down.
AGAGGCGGAGGCCTGCAAAAAGGCAGAGAAGGAACTTGCCAAGACCAAAAAGAAATTGGAGCAGGAACTGAAAGACATGAAAGCACAGCTAGCAGCCAAGGACCAGAAATTGACAATTTTGGATGGTCGTCCGCTGCACGTCTCGTAGATGTGTTGGGAGGTCAAAAATGATATCAGTGGTCAATATAAGTATGGTCTAAGGGTACG
>JBCAUG010108828.1:0-21590 GCA_038406175.1 Haplosyllis leylae | reverse complement strand
CAGAACCAAGGACCACTTGGTGCTTGCTCTAGTGCCTTACTGACTGAGTTAAATATACATGTGTTGGCTTGGAGGCCTCTTAAATGAACTTTGTTTCGTGCACCACTGAATCATCATCTGCCATATCTTTCAGTAAAAATGACGAAAGGAATGCAATGCCGGATCACATTTTGGACTGCGGTAAATGTTTGACTATTTTTACCATGGACCTGCACAGATTAATTAACCACCTATGTACCACGGGAAGGTAATGTTTTCACAGGTGTCTGTCCGTCCATTTAGAGGGCACCCCAGACTCAGGACCTAGGTCCTTTTCCTGACTTTTCTGTGGGGGTGGGGACCCAAGCCTGAAACAGGTTCTGCTGGGGGATACCTTAGTCCTGTCACTGGTTCTGCCGTGATGGGTACTCCCAACCAGGACAGGGATACCCCCGGATGGGGAAACCCCTGATAGGAACACCCCCTGGCCGGGATATCCCTTCCGAGGAGAGGTTATGCCGCTAGCGGCATGTTTCTTGCTGTTTCTTGTCTAACAGTTTTACAGATCTTTTAAGCTCAACAAAAGGATGGGTAATATTTTTTTCATTGCAATGATGCGTTGTTGGTGAATATTTTTCAACTATTACTAAGACAAGTTGAGGAGTTGTGTGATCTAGACATGTAGTCTAAAATACATTAGCTCTTTCCCTATTATTAATGACTTTTAAACTACTCCACCTCGGTTATCTTTCCACATGTTAGTTTTACACATTTGTGAAGATAAATTTGACAACGCATTGTTTTTGTAACTTTGAAGCACGTAAGTAAATTCACTTTTTCTGCTTGTTTTCTTTGCACATAGTTGTAACTTTCTCACATTCATACATTTCATATTAAACGTGATAATACCGTTAAATAGACACTGTACACTAGGCAGTATTTGTATCGTCTTTCAAAAGAACCATAATGGTTAAGGTTTTCACCTTTGGCGTTTTAATGTTATTCCATGTAGCATCTGCTTCTGAACCAACAACTGAGAAAAATGAGGCAAAGATCAGAGTATTAGAGGAAAGAGTTGATACTTTCACTGGAATGGTGCAAGACATGAAGCAGGAAATGACGGAAATGAGAAGACGTCTAGCCGTGTGTGATGAACATGATAACGTCCCAACGTTAAGAATTGATGATGAAGAAAATGATGCACAGATGAACGACACTGACCTTGAAGAACGCGTCACTTTTCTAGAATTCCAGATGGTGAACGTGAACGAAGAACTAGTGACGATAATGGAAGACCTGATAGATGTTGAAAATGGTGTTGAGAACGTCGAGGGACAGATCACAGTGATTCTGGCGGATCAGGTTATCCAGAATGAACGACTACTGGAACTTGAACAGGACATGGACGCAACAGTCCTGACGCAGGAAGGACATGGTGACGCTTTAGAAAGTCTAGAAAATACTGATACTGCAATTAATGCTTCCGTTGCTGCATTAGAGCAGACCGTCTCGGACTTGGAAAAACTGAACACAACCATACAGAGTATAATTCTCTTCCTTGATGAACTGGACAGTACCGTAGAAGAACAAGCTGTAAACATTGAAGCTTTGGACACAAGGATTGGAAAAATGGAACTGAATGGTACCATTGCTTTCCATGCTTACCTTGGCGACTACGACTCGGTTCCTGAAAGTACGGTCATGGTGTTTCCCAATGTCAATGTCAATTTGGGAAACGGCTATAATGGCACCACTGGGCAATTTATTGTGCCATCTGGTGGAGATGGTCTTTACTATCTTTACGGACACTTTGCAGGAGATGGCTCAAGCTTCTACCGACTCGCTCTTCGCAAAAATGGTTCCACACTATGCATTGCTTGGGAGGACGAGAATAATGGAGGAGATTACCCAGCATCGTCTTGTGGAGCAGTTACCATTCTTCTCGACGGTGAGGATGGCGTAAAATCAAACGTTTTGCAACTTGTGAAATCTTCGTTCGCAGGACGATAAACTGTATAACAGACAGTTGAGAAAGGAAATGTCGATAGCTCGGACAACGTTTTACTGCTCTTAAATCTGTGTAAAGAATAGATCTTGAAAACATCCCTGACGCTGGCCATTTTTCTAAGCATCACAACATTCGAGTTTTTTACAATAGACAAATCTGACAGAAATATAATGTAATTTTTAAGAATAATTACAATTTAGAATTAAAATGTAATTTATCTAGTATTTGCTAGATTGTGGGTTCCCAAAATTAACGCAAACAACAGCAAGGAGTAGAAATCCAATTTTAGACCTGTTAGAAATGCATATCGTGAAACACTAATGTGTATTTTTTACAGTTAGTACGGAAAGGATATTTGATGGCTCTCGTGCGTTTACCTTTTATTACCTCATGGCATAATAACAGCAAACTATCAGTAGACACCGTATGTCTTATGTCTAATAATTGTATCTTATTTGTAGGTGATGTGGTGGACGTCTATGTGCGTTGGGTTTCGCACGACGCCGCCTTTTATGATGATGTTCTGCCGTATAACAGCTTCACTGGCGTCAGGATAGCGCCACTTTGAGTCTACTTTCCTGAAATAATTCTTGATTAAATTTATTCTTTTGCTGTTCAACATTAAAATAAAAATAACTTTAAATAGAAGTTACTGGATACTTGGCGTTATGTTTCAAAAAGTGACTCATCGTAAATAAAATTAATTTAAGAACACCAGTATATACTTATTGTGTGACTCACAGGGATTTTTTTATAAAATATCAAACAAAGGGCCTTATCGTTTCTGAGCAATGCGCACCTGAATGATTCCCACAGACTAAATTTAAATTTAAATTTTCATTGCAAATCATATGGGTCTACTAAACACAACGTAACGTAGTATTATTTAAAAGATACAACGTCGCCATGAAGTTATTTTTCATCTTCATTTTGTCATTTTGCGTAAATGAAGTGACGTCAGTCGATCGGAACGTTCCTTTCCAACCTTTTCGTGTGGACGACCGAATGCAGAATATGGAGGTAGAAATGGCTTCGATGAAAGAGGAAATAAGAACTCTCTCTGCGGACATGAAGTTTCTGATGACGAACATGATAACGGTATTGAATGATTTGAAGACGATAAAGGATGTCGTCGGAATAAACCTGAATGACGGTGACGCTTTGGCCGATCCTCTGGAAAATAGAAATGCTGGACTTGACCAAAGACTTACGAGAATGGAATCCAAAATGTCAACCTTCAGCGCCAACAGTGAGGACAGGGCTGCGCAACTGAACGACACTGATCTAGAACAGAGAGTCACGGTTCTGGAATTCCAGATAGTAACCGTCACCGAGGATCTAACGGCTCTGATGGAAATGGTCGCTGATGCTGAAGAAGATGTGGACAACGTAGAGGGGCAGGTCACCGTTATCTTAGCAGATCAGGTCATCCAGGACGAGAGACTACTGCTGCTGGAGACGGAGACTGTAGAGCTTCAAGGAAGCATCAATAACATTCAACTGTCAGTGTTAACCCTTGAGCTGAGCGATAATGAATTGAATTCCACTATTGAGGAACTGAATACTGGTCTAGTACAGCTGAACACTACTGTGGAACTACATGAAACGGAGATTGGTCAGCTGGATGACGATCTGGAAAATCTCGCTATTGTTGTTGACGACATTGACGCCCGTCTGTCTGAATTTGAACTAAATGGCACTGTCGCCTTCCACGCCTATCTGCTTGCGTATACGTCCATTCCAGAAGGCTCTGTTGTCATCTTCCAGGAAGACTACGTAAATATTGGAGGAGGATATGACGTGACAACGGGGAACTTTACAGTTCCATCAGGAAAGGCTGGGCTCTACTACTTCTATGTTCATTTCAGTCATATGGCAGGTCACTTCGGTGACTTCTACTTAATGGTTACTGACACAGTAACCTGCCGCTCCGTTGGTGATGATGATACCGGCAGCGATGACTCTAGTTCTTCCTGTAGCTGTACTGCACTTCTCGAAGAAGGTATGATCAATTACCTAGTTGGACGTGGAAGGTAATATTTTCAGTAACGTCTGTCGACCTGTTTACACAAGTCCATGTCATCTACTGTGGGGGTCTTTTGCGCCCAGAAAGGGATGTTTCCCCAGTAACAGTAACCATTAATGGAAAATTTTCTTAAACTTAAATTTGTATGGTGCGTCGTCTGATAACCATTTCGAAAATGATATTCAAATAATTTTAATCTGTGATATTTTTAGGAGACGTAGTTAATGTTGTTTATGTTGCTGGTACAGATGACACCCCACTGTTTAACGGAAGTCTACCAAGCAGCAGTTTCACGGGTTTCAAGATATCCCCACGGTGAAAGAAAACGACTTCTTCCCGGACCATGATCGCATTGGGAAAATTCTAATTTGAAATTGTAGCTTGTAATGTGTTAAAAATAAAATAAACGCAAGCATTGAACATTATCTTGTTTGTGCTAAGTGAATATACGTGACGGAGACGTGTTCCACAAGGTACAAGACTAAAACTCTTAAATGTTAATAGAGAACAAAAAACAGAAAAATACTACTGAGTGGATACTATCGTTAAAAATAGATATTTTCCGATTGTTACCGCCCGTGTACTTAGTATGATGGGAAGGTAATATTTTCAGTTTTTCTGTCTGTCTGTCTACAAGGGAGGTACCACAGCCAGGTGCAGGTCAGGACGGGGAAGGGCACACCCCTCACAGCTGGGTTATGGTACCCCCCCGGCTAGGATGGGTACCCCCTGGCTGGGATGTGGTTACCTCCCCCTCCCCCCAAGGATAGGACAGCAGAGCGAGCACTTGCTACTTTGCGGGTGGTATCCCTCTTGCATTCACGCAGGTGAACTTTCTTGTTTCTTATGAAAAAGTGGCGCAATTGACAAATATCTGTCTGAGGACGTGATGATTTTGAAGATGAAAGCGATGACGGTACCGAATGAGTTATCCTAACAGATCACGCTATACAGGACCAGAGACTTCTGCTGCTGGAGACGGAAACTGTCGAGCTTCAAGGAAGCGTCAATACAGCTGCAGCGTTAACCCTGGAGCTGAGCGAAGCTGAATTTAATGGTACTGAGGAGGAACTGAATACTGCTCTAGTGCAGCTGAATTCTTCGGCAGAGCGACATGAAGCGGAGATTTCTCAGCTGGATGATGATCTAGAAAGCCTTGCTATTATGGTGCTGTACACCAGAATATTCACTTCACCCCATGCAATGGAAGTTATTAGGTATGGAGGGAGCGCAGCTCCCTAATGGTCCAGTGGAGCTGGGACTGTCCAGATTGGGTATATCTGGCTATTCCAAGCACTTTGGTGATAGTTTCATTGGTTACCAGGCGGTGAGCCCCCCCCCCCAACTTGATTCTGTTAATTAAACTCAATTGCAATAGCTACAGTGTAAATTTTACAGTCTGATAGTTTAACTGTAAATCTAATCATTGTTAATATTATTTCAGGGTTTCTGTTGCTAGCTTTGAATGTGCATTACTGAATAGCCATGACTGTTCAATTCCTTCCCTCATAGAGGGAGGTCATCTTGTACCATCTGAGAAGAGTACAATAAAGTGTTCAAGTATGAAGCCTGGTATGTTTTCTTTCACTCTGAACCCTCTCCAGGCAGGGGTTCATTGATCTACTCTGTTCCTTTTCCTTATTGTGGCCCATTACATGAACAAAAAGCCATGGAAAATTACTGTCACCCCCTGAGAGAAGAGACCTGAATGCTCTGATTGCCATTCAAAGGGAGCTGATATTAAAAGGACTAAATAAAGAGTAGTATTGGTTACACAATCAAGGACAAAACTCTAAACAGACAAATGATTTTGTAATAAGTCAGTGTGCTTTTTGTCAGTTATTTTGTAATATATTTGTAATAGCGCGTACGGTAGACTCTCGTCAAAGATAGATCAGTTCACCCCTCTTAGAATCCTCCACATTATTTAGAGCAACAGCACTCATGCAATGGATTTGATCCCGGATATACTGTGCAGAATGGTTGTTGTATGATTTTATTTATTCATTAATAATTTGATATTAATAAGAAGATTTAATGAAGATTTAAATATGCAAATGAATAATAACAAAGATTCAATAAAATAAAAGTAGAAATCTAACTCAAATAGGACATTTCCATAACATTTATTAAACTTTTAAAGTTACCAAGCTCCCTTACTTTGTTACAAGGTATTAGTGGAAAAAAGATGAATTTTATTTCTGTGATATACCCCTTTTTGATGATCAAGCACATTTGTAATTTCATAATAGCATTTGTGTTTTTCCTATTTTGGTTTTGGATCTTGCTGAATTAGAGGAATTAGACTAATCCTTCTAATTGTACATGGATACTGGAATTGACTGTTCATGGATAGGTGAAATCTTCATTTACACTATCCATGGAGCAGTTCACTATTCATAGATAGTTAAAATGTAATGAAGCACTATGTATGGATGGTGTAAATATGAATGAGTACTCTCCATGGATATTAAAAAAAATGAATTTGGACTATCCATAGATAGATGTGTGAAAAAATTGCTATTTACAAATAATAGATTCCACTATCCTTGAAACACTTGTCTAATTCAACTAATTTTAAAAACCAAAATAGAAAAAACACGAGACATTAAAGAATTTATGTGATGAACTTTTGGTAATTTTTCTTAACAGATCCATTATAATTTCAACCCTAACCAGGAAATTAAGTCTTGAATTATGATAGTTAAAACAGGTCTACACACACACAAAAGTTTTCTGATATTTATGTTTGGTTCATTTGGAATGTCTATCTTTTACGTTAATTACATGAGTCTCTATTATCCAACACCATATAAGCTTTCCTAGTCAAGGAACAAGAATAGAATGTTTTCAAAATTAAATGAAAAATAAGTTATTTAATTTAGAATGTGAATGAGGCTACATATATATTTAAGATTCCGACGCTTTCCATCCATTATGTAGAGTCATCTGTGTGAAATAATATGAAGCTATATTGGCAAACGTAAACTAAGGCAGATACATGTATATTTTTTGTTTGCTTTGTAATGGTCAGTTTACACTTAACATCTGCGTTTGCGTCAGCGTCAACATTTGCATCAACTTTTACATCATGTTAATGGTAACACAAACGTTGATGCAGAGAATCGCTTCGAACCCATTTTCTGCGTGTGCATTTGTGTCAACATTCACTCCATACAAAACTCCATGCAAACCTGGATGCTGACCAAAACGCAGACGTTAAGTGTAAACAGAGCTTAAAACTAATTGTCATGATCCAGAAAATTTTTGATCCAGTCAATGTAGCGAACAGACTTACTTAGTATATAGCTCATAAGAATTCCATTGTCCGATACACTTGCATCTGAGGTAAATCGAAGAGAAGCAGAGTTTGAATCAGACCTAAATGTTGGCGGATTTTCATCATACTGACTACCATTTGCTGAAATATACAAAGTACTCAGAGAATGGATGCGGTTTTTGGTATTTCTAATGAAAAACCAATTGCAAAACTTCTGAAAATTTAGAAGTGGAATTGAGAAGATATGTTGGCATGCTCCCAAGCTGTCACCTACGCATGAAGGTTGAGAGCCCCACAGGATCCAGCCAACTGAACAGCCAATGACATTGCACGGTCAAATCAGCCCATGATGTTTGGACCTATCCGGGTACTTAAGGTTCTGCACAGTACAGTGTAAGTGCTTATACCACATGCTTAGAGTGTCAGAGAGCAACCCGTTTATGAGATGTTGTTCGTAGAACAGTAATAAAATAAAATAGTAAAACTGGAAACAGCTGTTGCTCATGTTAACAGATTTAAGATATATTGACAGATTATTGGTAACATGTGAGGTATATTTGGTTCGATGCAGAGCGGCAATAAGTCTCTGGTACAACTGAGACAATGAGTCACCATGGGCAACTTTATACCTCTGTTATCGATGATCTCTCAATTGGATCTTACGTCTGTTCCTCACAAGCAAGAGTTATCTTCAGTTTGACTGTTTATTGAAGTTCTTTACAATCTACATAATCTAATTGCTCTCTGTTAGATTCAGCATTTAAGCCTGGTTACTGGTACATCATTTAAGTCACTGGTGTATCTGCACAATCTGCACTGTACTGTGTAGGCCATTAAGTACTTGACATGATCGAGATACTAATGGCTGATATGGGTGAATGTGGGACCTTTGGGACCGTGCAAACAGAGGTTACATTTCCCATAGCATTACACAGTCTCAGCAGAGACCAACCACCAAACAGACTTCGCAGTTTATGCTACATACACAAGAAAAGTTCAGGTTTTGACTTATCTCTTCAATTCAGAACCCAAAATAATTTCTAACAGAATATCTTTTAAATGTTCTGATATTTAAAAGTTAAATATGTGCTTGTGTATGCATGATGTGTGTGTGTGTGTGTGTCTATGATGTGCAACTCACGAAAATGTAAAAGATCAAATTTCCTTTCCAGATGGAAGTCTTCAAAGAAAACCAGAATCCTCCTGCCAGCAGGGGCCTCAAAGTTAAATGAACAGTCCTGGTTCCTCTTGTAGTTTTCCGGGTAACCTTCTGTAGCAATGTACTGTTTCATATCTGTCACAGTTAAATTGACATCACAGCCAGAAGGATCTAGTGAGGAGAAATTTATTGAAAAGTAATAACAGAAAAAATGAATTTAGTTTCTGAAATACAACATTATTTAAGTTGTTAATACATCTGGCATTTTGAAGATCATTCTCTTTAACATAAATAGGAAAAGCTAAAATTCAAAGAAAAGAAAATACTCATTAGAATAAATCATTTTCACTTTGGCTAAAAAAATCAACCTTTTACTGTGAAAGATTCAGTGCAAAATGGAGTTGAAATTACACACATTCACAGCTGTTGCCTGTGAATCCAGAGCTACAGTCACATAGTGCTTCTCTTGCCCCAGGAAGACTTACACATTGTCCATTCTCAGAACATGGATTGTTCTGTAAACAATGGTCCACAGCTGAAAATGTCAAAGGAAAAAAAATTGTTATAAATTGATATCATTCTATGATTTCTACAGTGAAGGTGACAGTCACATTCAAGATTGCAATATCATTTTATTTATTTCATCATTAATTGAGAAAGATTTATATAATAAATATTGAAGGTTATGCCTATCTGACACAGCAACAAATTATGAGAGTATGGTCTGGTCTGAGTAGACTGACACCTCAATGAAGGAGTCTCATGCACGTACCTGAACATACATGTCAAAGCACATCGCTCACATGCACAGATCACCTCACTATCCAATCAAGGTGTCCGTAAATGGTAGGTTAGGTCATTTAACAAATGTGTTAAATTAGTTAAATGCAATTCAAACTGGTGGCAGTGAATAATGGTAATCAATCAAAATGGGCAACGGTAAATTCAACAAGGCTAGCCATAGTGAATTTACCGTTGCCCATTCAGAATGATTACCATTATTCACTGCCACCAGTTTGAATTGTGTTCACTAATTTAACAAATTTGTTAAATGACCTAACCTACCATTTAGGGAAAACCCAAATAGTTAATTTTACTAATTCACAAGTCTTCTATCGAGTGCTATTCATACATCAATACTATTAATTTATTTCATTGTCGTTTTAATGTATTAGCCAATTGCCTCATACGAATGATACCTTCCACAAGTTATGCGCAATCGCAATCATTTTCAAGCTGCGGATACGGACTTTGTTAGTGACTAATTTCAAGAAACAGAAATTGACAACACCTTGTTTCCTTGTAAATATATTTTTTAAATAGGTTTGCATTTGGTGGAGAATCTCAAAAAGGAATATTCAGTTTCAATTCAAAACCAAAAACATTCTTAAAGAAGTTAGGAAAATTTACAAACTGGTTGAAAAACAGTGCAGTTTGTCCCGAGTATACAAACAAAATTCCAAGTTTTGTGCTGGGATAAAAAATAACTATTTTTGATTCTCCAACAGTTTCAAACACTGTTTTTAAAAAATTATCAAATGAGAAAAAATCACATTGTAATATTTAGTCACTAACAAAGTCCGTATCCGCAGGGTGTTTTTCTTCTAATGCTTTGCCATCCATTCATAAGTCTGTTTCATAAAATAAAAGAAAAATGACGTCACTGATCATAGTTGAAATGGTGTCTTGTGACGTTGTTAAATGACGCCATGGCAGCCTTCTGTGTAAACAAATCCAAACCAATGACTGCAGCTTAAAGCAGGCCTAATTTTCATAAAACTACCAAAGGCTCATGTTTAGGGCTGGGTAGGGTCCCTTGACTCAACCAATAACGAGCCACCAAATATGAGCCACTCAAGAGGGATTGTACTTACCCAGCACATATGCCATGAGAATTCCAGTTCTTGTCTGACCCACGTCCGAGGTAAACCTGAGAGTAGCAGTGTTTGAATAAGAATGGAATATCACAGGATTTCTGTCATACCTTGAATCATTAGCTGAAATATATTTTGCCCAAGTTGCAATATGTGATGATTTGTATTAGGGACTGTATACTTTAGCCATGAATTTAATTTCTACACATGCTACCAATGAATGGTATTCGGGTTTTTCACGATAAGGAAATCTGACGCATTTCTGTCAGATTATCTGACAGATCTAAAGTTACACAAAAGAAAATAAATTTCATCAAAAATTGTTCCCAGTGGGGTTTGAGCCCATGACCTCCTGATCATCACTCTAATGCTCTACTACTGAGCTGAAGTGCTACTGAAGTGAGCTTTGTTTCATGCACCACTTCACTTGTTGGATTTCTAGAATCAATAGAGCATGACTTTATAAGGGCCTTTAATGATTCACACAGACAACCAAATAGTGACTTAGCTCAGTTAGCAGAGCATTAGAGTGATGATCCAGAGGTTGTTGGTTCAAACCCCACTGGGGACAATTTTTGATGGATTTTTTTTGTTTTGTGTAACTTTAGATCTGTCAGATAATCGGACAGAAATGCGTATGGTGAAAAACTAGAATATTTGTGTCTTCATGTTTCATAACTTACGGAAATATAAAAAATCAAAACTCCACTCCAGATGAAAATGTTCAAAGAGTACAGTGATTCTCCTTCCAGGGGGCGCCTTGAAGTTAAACTCACAGTCCTGGTTACTCTTGTAGTTGTCAGGATATCCCTCTGTGGCAATGTACTGAATGATGTCAGTCACAGATAAATCAATGTTACAACCTGTTGAAGACATATATTTGTTGGAAGCAATGAGTAAAGCAAGATGGAGAAAATTTTCTTGTTAAAAATGTCAGTGTTGACATTAAGTAATGTATTTTACTACAGGGTCACCATTATAGCCATTAACATTCTCCAATATTTAACAAAATATATTTATACCAAAAGAGTACAAAAGTAATTTGATTAGAATTGATAGAAGTGCTCTTCATTCTATTCTACTTCTAATTTGGCTAATAAGTGTTTTCACTAGTTCATCAGTCAATGTTTAAATGATTAGGATATTATTGCATGTAGAAATGATTATATTCTCAAAGGTCAACAACTACTTTACACATACTATTTGTACAAATAATTGAGTTTTTTACGATAGGTGTTTCTGTCAGATTATCTGACAGATCTTTGTACAGGGAAAAGCAAAAAAAAATTCCTCAAAAATTGCCCCCAGTGGGGCAGTGAAAACACTCCATTGTGAACTCTCTACATACTTTCCTTTCATTTATTTTTCTTTTGAGCTTGCAAAATTTATTCAGTAATTTAGAGGACAACAAAATGTCAAGGAAAGTGATTTTAGAAACATAATTAATAGCCAAGTTAAACAAATCTTCATTTTCAATTAAGCAAATACCATTCTATGTTGTGAACATACATAGAAGAAAAAAGATATGAAAAGGGCTCTGTAATGCTAGATAGAGACCCCTGTATAAAATTTGAAAGTAGTTTATATAACTTTTCTTGGAAAATTTTCTTCACTTGAGGATATAAAAACCAACAGCCTGGATCTCTACTTTTCTGTAAATGTTCTAAATAATAAATAGATCTATTCAAAACCTTGACAGTATTTTCTAATGACGTCATTTTTGCAGATGCAATCAGCAGTGTTGGTTTCATTAATGTAAAGACAAACTCCTTCATTTTGACATGTGATGTTGCTACAGTCCAGGTTGCTTTCTGCAAAGATGAAACAAATACAATTTTATACAACATAATATTTAACAAGGAAGCCTGATATAGGTTTATGCAGAGCTGTGATATGTAAATATTAAACATCTAAGCTATGTATGAGGTATCTAGAAAAGGGAAGCATAAACTATCACAACTACAAATGACCAAAATAGCTCTGTGGTAGGCTAAAGTGGTTTTAGTAAAATATCCAAAAATGTCTAAAATGTCAAAAATAAAATATTAAACAACTTGACTGGGACATAATGTTAACAGAAATAGCAATGGGGTTTACTTCCATTATGTATAAACCTCATTGCATCAACACATTTTTACAAATGCCAAAAAATAGCCCTTTATGGACTGACAGGTTTAAATAAAATGTAAAAAAATGTGTCAATGTGTCCAAAATGTGTCAAATGTCAAGAAGACGTCAAACAGTTGGACTTGCAGGAGGCTCTTAAAAATAACTTGACACACATAATGAGGTTCATACATAATGAGGTCTATTTTAATGCCACATATAAATGTCTTCAAAAATTGGTCAAAAATATATTTTGTGAACATTTTGCCAGTTTTGATGACCATCATGTATGACATAAAAATTAATCTCATTATGTGTGAACTTTCTTGTGTTAATTGAGTTAACTGTGAGACTTATCTCTCCCTAGAACAGCTGTTTGACTTGACATCATTTTGACATTTTCACACATTTTTGGCCATTTTACACATTTTTTGATATTCTACTTGAACAATTTTTGACTATCTTTTGAGATTTATAGGAGTGATATTTTAGGTGGTTTAAGTTTTCACGTGGGATTGACTTATTTGATCAAGAATCAGTCCATAGGTGTGAATCAGGGTGCTCTACATATCCTGGTTTGAATTTTTGAAAATATGACCAGTTGGTTGTTCGCTGGGACCAGATATGCAAGGTCTATCTGCTGCATGGTACGGATGGTGTAGATAGGGTCTACGGGTGAAATGCTTCGGGCTAAGTACGGGCATGTGATGAGCCCATCACCCATGTGCCCCATCATCCATGTGCCCCATCATCCATATGTATCACCCCTGTCCCCATCTAGATCTAGTTTATAGGTATTGGCATTATTCACTCAATGTATTCACTGAACACACGATCATTCACATGACCACATGTTCACCATGTGCTCCATCTAAATCTGATAGAAAAGACATCAACAAGATGTCAAACTCTCAAAAATATGTCAAATATCTATAGGTCAAACAGTTTGACTTAGGAGGAGGTTCACACAAAAATAATAAATTGACATAATGAAGTTTACATATATTAACATCAATTTTGTCATGTCTTTAAGCCAAATCTTATTTAAATAACATGTGACTTGCTATTTCCAGTAATCAGAAAGCTCCATTTGGTAAAATATCTCAAATCTAATGAGATATCATGCAATTTCACCAAAAAAGATTTTCATTTAAAGAGCAAAGTTGTAAACAGCTCTGCTAAAAGATTTAAAAGATGTGGTCATGTGAATGATCATGTGTTCAGTAAACACATTCAGTGAATAATGCCAATACTTATATACTAGATCTAGATGGGGGACAGGGGTGATACATATGGATGATGGGACACATGGCACAAAGTTACAAATCCTCACAGAATGTACTAAATCAATAAATGTGACAGAGAAAATGAGAGTGGATGAGAGAGATTGATGAACATTCATATTTGGCTTACCATCACAATTAATCCCTTTGTAGCCATCAAAACAGAACCAGGTGTATGTGTGGTCTCCATCAACACATGCTCCATTCTCACATGGATCTGGATAGCAGTTGTTGAATTCTAGGAAAATATATCATTTAAATATTACATTTAAAATATTTTAAAATGTGTTGTTCACAAAATATGTTTGCATCAAATACATCATTCTAAATAAACTCATAATTCCAGACCATTATCTATTTTTACAACTCCCAAAGTATTAAATGATTTTGTAATGGTATTGAACATATCTTCATTATTGTTATTGAGACACTGTTCCATGCACTAACTTGTGAATAACATGTAATGTTAGTAGATCTATTTCAAACACCTGTACAATTTTTTCCAAGCCACTGGTCTGTGCATTGACATGTGTAGTCATTTATTTCATCAACACAGATTCTCACAAGGTGAAGGATGACACACTTCTAAGTCTGTAACCATACAATTAAAAGAACATATGCTGTTGCCTCAATTGTTTTTGCAAGTGCAAGGTATTTCACAAAATATCACTTTTCACTTCAGTCAGTACACACCTGTTTCAGCAGTGACAACAGCAAGGAATCCACGGTCACCAGATGTTGAAAACTGTATGTCATCGTTTATAAACTGTACGTCATCTGTTGAAAAATGGAGTCTCATTGCATTTCCTGCACTGTACACAGGTTCCATTATAATAATAATAATATTTATTTCCTCTCAGTTTTACAGAACTTTCGGTTGAACAAACAAAGAAATCTCATAAGAACACAATTAGCAATTACTATCACTGAAAGGGGGTAGGTCTTAAGTCTTACGACTGTATGCTAGGCACAAGACCACCTAGAGTTAAGTTGTGCAAGTAACAGGTTTAATACAATAGTAAATAACAGGACAATGATTAATGGTCGTTCGTCGTTATACCATGGGTTTGGTTTAAAACTTATGTTTCCCACTTTCGTGATAGTGTACTGCTATTTTCTACTTTTGCCTTATTTCTTATTAATTTAAGTTTACACTTTGCAGATACGCATTGCAATGGTTCTAGTAGAGGTTTGTAAAGAAAGGATACTCTTACATTTCAGTAAAAATTAATCCAAGAGGTTCGCTTGTTACTCCTGAGTCTATGTCAGCACTCTTCCATGTGCCGTAGTCTCTTATATTTGTTTTTACGAAAATCAACTATTACGGAATTCTAAATGGGGTTCTCTTGTTTCCCATTTTAATGTACTTATTTCGTAGTTCAGTTCGTTTCACACTTTCAGATACAACTTAAGTAACATTCTGTAGAACAATAAAAAACCAAGTTAAACAATTCTATGTATTATACTTGTTTCCCATTTTCATGACCAGTCTGGTTAATAGGAGGTCTATCCATTTCACATTTTCATGTACATATAATTTTTATGCTCATCTCGAGACCGTGATTTTTACAGCTCAGTTATATATAACAGATATTGTTCTTGCATGTTTCACACTTTAATGTCAAGTCCAGGTATGTTACAGCTCTGGAGAGTCACTTCTATTGAGAGGAACACAGGCGTTGTCATCAGTGTTTGCTTTATGCCGAACCCATTGTGTGTGGTATTTAAATCCCTTTCCACATATTTCGCAGGTGAACCTCGCTTCATCCGTGTGAACTCTCTTATGACTATGTAGTAGCCTTTTGTCCTTTGTCCAGTATGAACAGCCTTGTTCTGGACATGACCACACAATCTTGCTGTGAGTAAGGACGTGTTTTTGAAGTTCATTTTTGCTGAAATAAACCTTGCTACAACCAGCATGCTGGCAAGCTTCTGTTTTTAGTCTTCTATGGGAAAGTTTATGTACCTGTAGTTCACTCGGGAATATGAAGGTTTGGCTGCACCTGTGACACGGGTACTTACGGTCTAAACTATGAACGTACTTGTGTCTTGCAAGGGTTGATGGTGTAGTGAACAGCATTTGACAGATAGAGCATTTTGCTGGTTCATGAGATGCACGGTAATGCTTGTTCAGTCCACCCTGAGAGTCAAATTTAAATTCACATACTGGGCAATAAAACCATCTATTTCTCTTGTATTTGCATTTTATTCCATGTTCAACTGTGACCAGTTTCCCCTTCGGGGTCACGGCTTCATCCTCTTTCACTGATTCATTTTCCACCGGTGGTACAGGTGCTGGTGATGATACACATTTGCAGTTACAGGTCTCTCTGCGTTTATTACATGCAAAGTTTATCAGTGGAATGAGGTCTTCATCATCTAAGTCTTCTGTTTCGCTACTGTCGAATTCTGGCTTTTTCTTATTAATATCTGGAATTGGGTGTGACCACGTTGGGTGAGTAGTGGACACACCCTGAGCTGCTATTCTTTCTAGAGATGGCCCAGAGCCAGGTAACGGTTTTTTGTTCACTTTGCGCTTGATGTTCTTTGGGATGTCAGAGTCACTGGAACTCAGTGCTTCTGCATTAGTTTGCCCCTTTCTTGATTATCGGTGGGGTCTTGTAGATTGGCGTTGGTTCTTCAGTACGCGTGTGCACAGGTCGTACTGTGAAGATGCAACTGAGGATTTTAAATTTTCATTGCTGGCCGCACTTCCCTCAGCTGTAGATACTACTTCTTCGAGATCGGAGTAAGGATCTATATCTCTCCATGTTTCTCTAAATCGAGGTCTCCAGCTGGCTATGACAGCATCAGTGATTTTGTTTACAACCACAATGGCATTTTCTGTTGTTGCCCTCTTAACCCATAAGTCAAGCGTAGACTGATTCACCGTGAAATTTTCATAAAGTTTTATCTGTTTCTCAGGTTCGAAGACGTTCCCCACTTTCATGTCATCCTGATCATTTTGTTTGTCATTTGTGACCTTCATGTCACTGAAGTTGCCAATGACTAAACAAGGTTTATTCGGTACACATGAGGCTAACTTGCTGTCCCGCAGAAAGTACAGTTCTACTTGTGTTGTCATGGCCGCATAGCACTTGAATGGCGTCGGGGGTAAACGACCAAAGACGATCAAAGTTTGAACAGAGCCTTGAAATCTCCATTGTTGTCATATTTCCTGTGAATAATCATCAACAAACTTCATTCAATAATCGGGTTTTTCACGATACGCATTTCTGTCAGTTTATCTGACAGATCTAAAGTTACACAGAAAAAATAATAAATTTCGTCAAAAATTGCCCCCAGCAGGGTTTGTACCCACAACCTGTGAATCATCACTCCAATGCTTTGCCAACTGAGCTAAGTCACTATATTGTTTTCTGTGTGAATCATTAAGACCTTTATAAAGTCACCCTCTATTGATTCTAGAAATGAACAAAGTCCAACATGTGAAGTCGTACATGAAACAAACAAAGCTCACTTGAGAAATCACCTGCCCAACAGATTCCTGCCTGTTGAGTGATGATCCGGAGGTTGTGGGTTCCACTGGGTGCAATTTTTGATGAAAATAACTTTGTTCTGTGTAATTTTATATATCTGTCAGATAATCTGACAGAAATGCGTCAGATTTCTTTATCATGAAGAAACCAAATATTTGCTGAATTAAATAAAATGAAAATGAGTTGTGATAAAATTCTAACGTAGTGTTGTTCCCAAGCAACCGATACATATTGAAATGAAGTAGAAATGTGTTAGACAAATTTGGCTTACTGCACATGTGTGCACCTACTATTGTTATTTATCTGAATAGAAGTTGGTTCCCAATAACTCCGCAGGATTTTAAGTTGAATCTTTTCCATTGTGAAAACAATACAGATCGATACCAAAGACATTCTAGTTTTTCACAATAACATCAAATTTCACATTTTAAGAGAGAATTTACATCAGACATGCTTTAATGATTGTTCAAATGTGAAATGGTGCATAAAACAAACTTCAGTTAAAGGTCTGCCAAGTAGTATAGGCCTCTGTGACCTATCTGGATAAGCATTCAACCTTAGATCCAATGATCATCAGTGTTGTGAGTTCAAATCCCACTGGAGGCAACATTTTTCATGTAATTTCAGGCTTAAAATGTAAATGTGATCTCTTTGTGAAAAACTGGATTGGTCTGCAATACAGCTGAGTGTGTAACCACAGACCCATGTTTTGGTTTTTATGAGCTTATTTAAATTATGTACTTGCCTTCATAGATGATAAATTGATCATAATAGCAATCACTGTAATCATAATAGTAATTAGTGTCAATTGAAAAATCCAAAAATGTGAGCTTCACATTGGTGTTCTCTGGGGAGTAAATGATGAAGGTAATATCCAGATCATTTGGATAAATCACTGGGTAATTAGGAGAGGAAATAGCTTGAAAATCATCAGTAGTTGTCAAGGTGATTGTGGTACCAGTAGTAATTACTGAAATTAAAAACAAACATTTTGACTGTCCCAACTGACAACATACTGTAAAAAAGGTAAAAAATAATGGAATAGTTAAGAGTAATGTAAACACAGGATTTCAATGACGTATTCCAATGAAACATAAAGGTCATGTAATAATTCACAGATGAGAGAACTGCACCCCTAACCAATTGTCATATCACAAAGGATAATAAATCTATTGCAGTTTAGTAAGAAGTTTGGCTTTCAATCAGAGATCAAAGACTTGTAGTTGGTATCAAAAGTGTCACATCTACTGATATATGACAGCGTAGTCTGGAATAACTTTGTACTACATCACCTTAAGTTGCTCCTTAGTATAAATAGTATATATTGTGGCAGGCAAAGACACACAAATACTTTTCAAGTATATTACATTTTGGGGGTTCTACATAAGTTGATATGCCACTTTAAAGATCCAATCAAATTGGATAATTATGTTGCATGTTATTTCATGATTCCTTTCCCATAGCATTGGATCTATGGACAATTAAATCAATAAAAAAATTTCAATATTTAGAAATTAAGTTCTTTGAATCTTACCATATTTACTGCAGCCAGGCCCTGTCCAGGGATTAGTACAAACACATTCATCCCATGTTTTATTATAGTGACAGAAGTTGTGTATCCTGCAAACAGCATCTGCACAAGGATCAGCCTCTGCTTGCAAAAAGTGACAAAAAGCCATGTGCAGCTGTTATTTTATTAGTATTACTTATTAAATGTCCTGTAGCATTGTCACAGATGAGTAATTTATTTTATGAATTATAATTCAGGGGCAAAAATAATCTGTAAAACCCTCTTCAGGAATTCCACTGGACAAATTAGTTTGAGGAGAGGGAATACTGTCCACATATCAAATTGGTTTTGAAATACAATTTTTTTCCAAAGACACTACAAGTTGATTCCATTTATTGAAAATACACTTTACTTTACATTTAGCTTTTTACATTGGCAGCTTATCAGAAATTACCAGTGGTTTTGGCAGGTAGAGGACAGCATTATGTAAACACATTAGATAACATGCAGGTGGTATCCAACATGCAAAGTCATAACATGCATTCTGGTAAGGGATCCCCTCTGCACATAATTCAGTGGCTTTAATTCCAGGTAGTATATAATGCATAAGGGGCTTCACATACAGCCCTCGGAAGAGTAAAGTGTTCCATTGACTCAATCTATTTTAGAAATATGCTTTGTATTGAAAGCACAGTGTATGCAAAACCATCTAATGTCATTGTGAGGTTTACACATCAATAAGGAGAATTTTTGAGAATTTTTGCTCTAAAAAGCACAACCAATTCATTTACACATTTCTACTTTTCTGTCTGTCAGAATGGGTTGGAGGGTAAGCACCTCAGAACTGTTCTCCAGTGCTGGCTGGGACAGTACCATTTTGGTAGTGTGTGGTCCACATCAACAAGAGCTCACTGATGAGATGAAGATGTGTGGTAAACTGTGCAATGATGATTAATTGTCTCCCTTTTTAGGATAGATCTAGGTACCCTTAAGGCTGCATAGTCTGTAGAGGAACAATTTTGGCACTCTTTAATTTGTTTACTTATTTCAGTTTATTTGCACCACACCTCAGGCCAATGATTAGAGCTACTCCTCAGTCCATTACTGGGCCACCATCTTGTTGGGGAGTGGCCAAATCTTACAAACTACCACTCAGCTCCCATATAAGATAAAAGTTTGCAGCAAGCTGCACCTTGTAAGAGAGATGTCATCCTTCCAGGATAGGTAATCATAAGGAAATCGGAAAGAAAGATATAGAATCATATCCAATTGAAGGACAAACTTTGACTCATTACTTGTTTCAATTTACATTGGCCATAGGCAGCTAGGGAACAGTTTTGATCATTTTCCTAAGCTGTTGATGCCATACCAGGATAAGCAGAGCCTTTCATTACTGTCCACAGTCAATGTAAATTGAAATGAGTAAACAAGTTGAGGAGCAGCAAAATTGGTTTTCCACGAAACATACAGTCAACTCTGATGGAATACCAGTCCACATCTGTTTCAATAGTTTGCTTGAGGTCATCTATCCAAAAAACATTAAATGGCCCCATGTACACAGTGTGCGTTGAATGCAAAACACAGTTTTAAAAATAACATTGAATCAATGGACCAATGTTAAAGCAAACCAGGAACTAATACAATCAGTACAAAACCAATTCCAACATATTCACTGGATGGCATTACAAAACTACATAAGTAATCCATGATTTACAATTACACATTTATCAGTGCACATTTCAGATGATTTCCTCATGTAATAACTGACTAATACATTTTAAGTAAACAGAGCCAACTGACTGATAATGTTTTTAGAACAAAATTATATTTTATAATCAAGTTGATAGATCTATGTGGAAAGTATTCTGTCCACAAACTAATTTGGATGTGGTGTATCAATGTTCCTGGCTGGTGTAAAAGATAGTCAGCATTGAAATTCTCACGATTTCCTCATCTGCAGCACTCATTCCACTATCACCAAGAACAATGGTATTGGACTAGTGGACTGATGTACTTATCTGCTTAGATACCAGGTAATTATAGTTCATGTAAGCATCTAATTAACCACTATCATTAGCATGTACAGCTGTCTAATTGCACTGCAGTCAAACAGAATACCCTATAAACTGACATCAGGTAAGTGTCCTCAGGGTTGGTCTTGTATTGGCTACTGAGTCATCGAGATCATAACCATCAGCCTACAGCCTACACATGTGTCCTCGTAATCATTCAGCAGTTAAGACATGTTTTTGAGTTAATAATATTAGTGAAACCTGTATCAACATCTGGCATAGCTGATATAATCATCATATGTTGTATCTGAATGACCTGATGTTATAAATATGCATGACAGCAGTGGTAAATCTGGTGTTCCAGACAAGGAACTAGTGACAACACACATTACTCTGTCACAAGACAGTCCTCCTGTGGGGAACCCGTGGTACCCGTTCGGGTACCCGTGTCCTAACGAGACTTGGGTACACATCCCTGGAAAGGACCTGGAACCAGAGAACAGAGCTTGGACCTGACACTGGGTGGCCCTTGCAGAAGGGACAGGGGACCAGAGGACTGGGGTACTCGCAGAAAGGACCTGGGACCAGAAACTGGGGTAACACCCTTGCCCCTGTGGACAGACAGATAGATGCATGCGAAAACATAACCTCCTTTCATACTACGAACGCTGGTGGAAACAAGTAGCTAACAGTCCTGCAACCCTAAAGGACATGTGACAGATATCCATTGTCCAGTATAAAAGGTTACACCCAGCACAGCAATTCTTTCATAACATTCGTGTTTTTCCTATTTTGATTTTGGATCTTGCTGAATTAGATGAATTAGACTAATTCATCTAATTGCACATGGATA
>JBCAUG010108717.1:0-21596 GCA_038406175.1 Haplosyllis leylae | reverse complement strand
CTAAATTGTGGCCCAGTGCATGAAAGAACACCCATGAACAACTGCTGTCACCCCCTGCAGATGGAATCTACATGCTCCCACAGCTAGCCTCTCTGAGGAGACAATAAATTGGAAAAAGACGCAAAGTGATAAAAGATCCAAAACAGCAATAAAGTAAAGATTGGTGACAATATTTACAATTTAGAATTTAAATATGAGGATTATTTAATA
The DNA here is from genome assembly GCA_038406175.1 of Haplosyllis leylae. Classification (NCBI taxonomy): domain Eukaryota; kingdom Metazoa; phylum Annelida; class Polychaeta; order Phyllodocida; family Syllidae; genus Haplosyllis; species Haplosyllis leylae. Next base: position 21,386 of record JBCAUG010108717.1, on the reverse strand, counting down.
TTTCCAGTACTTGCCAGATTGTGGATACACTGTCAAATAATTAACACAAACAACAGCAAGGAGTAGAAATTCACTAAAAGATCTGTCAGATCTGTCAGAAATGCCTATCGTGAAAAACTAGTATGGGATCGCAATAATGCTGCCTGCTGTGTCCGAAAATTGGAGCTAATTGGAAGTTAGTGTTTTTGATTTCGGAGACCATTTCAGGTCCCACAGGTGACAACTAAAATTGAAGGACAAATAATACAGATTATTTGTTTTCAATGTTCAATCATTAAAAGGTGCTGGTCTGAAGCACCTGCAAAGAAATATGGTGTGAATTACACGACTTTGGTTTTATTACCAAATTTTACGTGAACGATAACTAATTAAGGCTTTGAGGGCATTTGAAAAGAAAGGAAAAAAATGTGACCATATTCTTTTTCGCATAGTTGTGGGATGTTCTGTTTCACAACAAGTGAACGTGATGATTGGAACATCAAACCAGACATGTTCAACTTTTATCAGTCAGACCCAGTTCTCAGAGAAAAAGTGTTCGATGCAATTACACTGGTATTAATCAGATTCTGTCTGATTCTCCCATATTTCATAGAGAAATGACAACCTTAAGTGGAAGCGTAAACTGAATTAACTAAAACTGTAACCAATATATTAGTAAAAAAAAACAACCGCTCAAGAACATTTTGGACCATTCATGTAATGTATAATAGATCTATTATTCGCGAATATAAGTTGATGTCCTTCCGCAAGGCACTTCGGTATTTATGGGCAAAACCCAAAGAGGTGACAGTACACACAATGCTTTTTCATACAAATTTCCCCCAAATGCATCATTTTTCTTGTCTTTTTTTGATACCACCAATTTTCACCCGTTGATCCAATTTGAAATGGTTTTGCAGTGATCAGAGTACTTCTTTACACAATTTTGGGCAAAAAAGTCATCCTCTGTTAAATTGTTTTGTGCATTTTAACTATGGAGGAGTCCTGTGATCAATCTAAAATCATTTTATATTATTTGAAAATTATATTGCAGGTGAAAATTGATGCAATTTAAAAAAGCAAGAAAAGTTCTATTATTTATCCTGCCACTAGGGAGTGCCACCTCCAAAGCCACCCTATTTTGTTAACTTACAGTTCTTTGAACTTTGCTCGTAAGTACACGTTCTTTGCTTTCAGAAATACTTGATTTTGACCTGGCTAATCATGAAGCCTATTACATAAAATTTGAAACGAGAAGGGCGTGACGCCCAAATGAAGTGAGTCACGAAAATTAAGCTTCGTGTTTCAAAAGTCGAGTGTGATACATGTCGACTACCTGTCGTACTAGATTATCAAAGATGGTAGTGTCGACGTACGGACTTTAAATCGTACCTTTGAAATACATGGCACAAATGATGGCTGAAAGTGACAAATGGTGTTTCCAAAATACAGTTTACCTAGGCCAATTTGTATTAAAATCTAGCAACAACTTTCATTTTGTCAAAAGGAAATTGTGAAGGCGGAAACCATACTGATATTTTTACCAGCCCCGTGCATATTACTGGGGAAGGTAATGTTTTCTGTCGTGTCTGTCTGGTCACAGCGGTCTCTGTTTCATGCTGCACTGGAAAGCTAGCTCGTGATGTAACAGGATAGAATCTACCATTCAGCCCACCCCGGCCCCCATAGGAAAGACCAGCTACCAGGCAGGCATGAAGGAGGGCCCCAGCACCCCACCTCTCGTAAGGACCAGCTAGGAAGGAGTTGTATACATCTGTAAAATAAAATCCGTTGACATCCTGTGGAATGTTTGGGTTGCATTGCACCAAACGCACACAGGGAACCAGAGCATCATTACTGATAATGTTGTTCCTGACTCTTTATTGCCCATTGAATTACAATAGACGGTTACATTAAAGTAAGTAATTTTCCTTTCAAATACACTGGAAAATCATCGAGAATGAACGAAGAATAAATTGGTTTATTTTTGTTTCATTTCATTCATTTATAAAGTACATATTTTAATTTGTATGGATATGAGTGAATTTTCAGAAAAAAAGAGAAACTTGACTGAATTGTGTCCAATTTGTAAAATTTAAATCACGAAATAATCCATGTTTGTGCAAGGAAATATAATATAGATGTGACGCTGCGCCGTTGGAAGTTTACAACTGCTGGCACATAGATCTAAAATGACGTCATGGCAGCTTTCTGTGTAAACAAATTCTCACCAATATGACTGCAGCATTCTGTGTAAACAAATTCCCACCAATGACTGCTTAAAGTAAGCCTACTTATCATAAAAGTGCCAAGGCATTTTCCCAAAATCTTCCATACCCCCCCCCCATCTCAATCATTAAGCTGACAATTAAAAACAGGGATTCAGCAAATGGACAACTTGGCAATTCCTGCCGTGCCGGAGTGGCTGTGGATGGTTGTGGGTTTGAGCCCTGAGCCTGCACCAATGTTTGTGGACTCGTCTGCAGGTATGTGGATGAAAAGAGGTGAATCTGAGGATCACACAGGTGAGAAAGCACACAAGGGACCCACCCTGGCTTTGGAACCTAGGGCAGATGTCACCAGAAGTCCAAAACAGGGGTATCAGTAGCCCCAAGAAATGGACTTATGTCCTCTAAACATTTAAAAAAAAACAGAACAAAACTTGGCAGTTCCTTACTGACAATTGTAACGATGCTTTTCAGCGGGTAAAATTACTCAATATGCCAAGTGAGGTACATGCCTGAAACCCTGTTTTTGATATTTTTCCTTCAGAAACATGGACTTTTATCACTGTTACAATACACCACTGTACCTCTACTGTTTGCATAATTTTTTAACCATCAGTGCTATATTCAATTGATTTTGGAAGGATTGTTTTATCATTTAAATTTTGTACAAAAACGAATTCTCTTTTTTATATACCACCTTGTGATTTGACACTTATTTTTCAACAAAGATAAAATATTTGTGCCGTACAAATGATTTTACTAGCTTCTGTATCTTATTGAAGTAAATTAATGGTAATGGGAACAGATTCAGGTGGGTAACTAAAACTTGTTTCTAATTATCTCTGGTGTCTTCCGTTGACTTAGTAATAGTACCAGTTGTCAGTGGAGTCTGGTGAAGGACAATCTTGTCAGTAAAAGTGCTCCGATTCTGGGTGAAATGCGCGCTGCTTTTTAGGATAGATTAAGAATTAAATACAAGTCATGCTATCTTCGTAGAGTCCTAGACATATTTATTCATGGTTACTATCGAGTTTTCCCCAAGTTACATAAAGTTGACAACGTTGCTAACAATTATGCAGGGAAGAGCACATGAAAAATTCAGCAAAAAAAATGTCTCCAGTGGGGAAAAAACCCAGGACCTCTTGTTGCTAACTGTGCTAAGCAGAAATTTAGTTGTTAGTCTGAATCATTAAACGTTTCATAAAGTCATGCACCACTGATTCTAGAAATGATCCACGTACAAAAGTGAAGTAATGAAACAAAGTTCACTTTAGAGATTTTCTGACACATGTCTGGTTAGCACATAGTAGATCACAAGGGGTCCTGGGTTCTATCCCCACTGGAGGCAATTTTGTGTTGAATTTATTTTGGTCTACCCTGTCTAAGCCTTTGTTGGCAACGTTGCCAACTTTCTATAATTTAATGAAACCTCGAATGAAAATAACTCAATAGGTCCAGGTACAAGCTATTGTCGCTTGTCATCTTAGCCAAAACTACCGTTGGTGGAAACAGGTCTCAGGCTGCCTCTTTTTTGAGTGATTATGATCTAAAATTGCCATCGGCGATGCAGGTAATAACAATATGTCTTCTGTCATTGCTCACAGCAGATGCTATGCATGTAGACGGACGTCTAATATTTCAGTTGACTTGGATATTAGAGAGGCCAAGACCATTTGCAGTCCATAAGCGCTCAAACTGAATACCATTGCCTGTGATTTATTTTTGCTAAGAAGCTCAATTGGGATAAAGCTAATAGCATCACAGCACCTTTGGTGCTTTTGATGGGAAACCACTTTGCTGCTCAAGTAGATTCAGTAGAAACATTGATTACTGATTCAAGAACACAACACTTGACGACTCGATTGCTTTTGATGGATACGGGAGTATTTGATACAATTAGACTTTACATGTAATACAAGGCAATGTTGTTGACAGCACGTTCAAGTTTATTTCGAGGGCTGGAAAATGGTTACCAGGACAAACGCCCACGATTAAGGTTTAGGTTTCTATCATTTTTGATGGCTCGTAAAAGTCCTTTGAAGAGCATTTTCTGAGAATCTGGATTTCACACAAATTAATTAATCTGTTTTTCTCCAATCAGAACTTAATATGCAAATTAATAACGAGTTACTGGGTGGAATTGTTTCGTTTCATCATTTTTCAAACATTCGTTGTAATGCTATGTCATGTGTGTTTTGTCAAAATTGTATTCGAGTTTTTCATGATAAGATCAAATTTGACATTTTTAGCCAGGATATACATCAGACATGCTCTGATGATTGAAAGGTTAGGTAAAGGTCTGTCAAGCAACACATGTCTAGTTGGCCCAATTGAATAGGCATCTGGCTTCTAAACTGGTAATGATCAGTGTTGTGAAGCATCCACTGGAAGCATCTTTATTTTTTTTTTTGCTGAAATGTTTTAAAATCCCTTGATGTAAATTCAGGCTTAGAATGTAAATTTGATCTTATCGCGAAAAAACTCGATAGACGACTCTTAAACTTATTGTTGGGAAAATATGTGTTCCCTTCTTCGACACTGAAGCTTCTCCTCTGTCGTAATATTTACCCTTGGAATTTTGTATTTTCCTATTTAGCGGCTTGATAGTTAAAATTGATCAGGTATCTGATTTTTCCACATATGATTTTGGTATTTTAAATAATTAATACATTATCACACAAAAAGTTTAAAAGTTTAAAACTGAAATATAATCGAGTAATGCTTGCAAATAGATTTTTCATGTCTTATCATAAACTGCATAATTTCTAAACTGTTATATTATTTATATTTTTTGTTCTTTATTAGAATCTCTTATACTTCACAGGAAATATCGTCACCAAGCTGACCTTCCGTCCATGTGAACTGTGAACATTGCCTAATTTTGCAAGCGGGCGACGGAAGATCCATTCTGTGACTTTGGACACCTGGAGGCCAGAGTCCAAAATGGGGATTGTTAGTGTTCCCCAAACACCCTATCATGAGCAAAATTAAAACAGATCTTACTAAAAAATTGGATTATTGAACCGTTAACAGGTGTAGAGGAGGAGTAAACATTTCATTCAATTGATTGCAGGTTGCAAGATTAAAGGTAAAGTTTTAACTTCAAACAGCAGCGCGGTGTCCAAACACATCTCGTGAAAGGGGTCTTTTTGCAGTCTACCTAGAGTCGTGACCAATTTGGTCTTTTTCTACGTTGAACTATATACAATGCCTCAATTTTCTTTCAGACTGAACGTTTCTGGATTCTTGGTCTGTACTACCAATCGAAAGCCAAATCTAGAACTTTTTGTGTTCTATTTCCTTCGGATACCCTTTCAGCGTTGGTTTTGGAACAAAAAATTTAAAACAAAAATTGTTAAAGAAAAAAATGGAAAATAAATTTAAACAGTTTTAATGGAGTGGCATAGTGACTAACAACTGCTGTGTGCAGAAAACTTATGAGAGAAGCTGAGCCTCAATCTGCTCTAACTGAGTTCAGAATTTGCCCACAAAGCAATGCTAAACAACATTGAGATACGCGCCATGTGCCACGTAACATTACACAGAGAAACGTCAATATTATTTAATAATCGAGCACCTGAAAACTTCCTGAAGTGTATCTAGTGAAGCACTGTGTGTTTGAAAGTTTAATTTATAGTTAGTGATTAATAGTGTCCCTGAAAGCATCATCATGATAACCTGACAAATCTGCATACTTTATGTGTGCCTTTTACGGAGAAAATGTAATGATGATATTAATAGAGTTCGCTTTATGAGTTAACGAACCACATATTAACGATAATAGCCATGCTAGTAGAAAGCAGTATCATCTTCTCTTTGGGATATTACGTCATGTAATCAGCAAATGACGTTATTAGCATGTAACGCAATAATGCTTTTTAGGTATCAGGTAACGTTGTTAGTTTAATGGTATCACTTGAACACTACAACATTGGTGGATTTTCTACCCAACAAAACACAGTCACTCCAGGGAAATTTGTGTAACAGAAGTCTGTTTCTGACGTAGAGTTTCATAAATGTGTTGACAACGACTATGGTCTGCTTCATCATGAAGAATAGAAAATGTCATTTCAATTGTTCTTAATCAGTAAATGTTGCTGCATTTATTTGCTAATTTCTGATAATTTACAATGTTTTGGTGTAATCATGTGTGGGTCATTTTTGATTGCGGTTGCGAAAAGAAACAAAAACAAACGAATTCATAATGATCTAGAACGAGGATTCGTGTGTCACAAGAGCTTGCCACGTGAATTTTAAAATATCATGCATGTAGTTTCCAAAAGAAGTAAACTGCACTGAAGAGTATTATATTCAGTGAGTAACTTCTCGTTGCTGGGCTGCGGAATAATTCACAGCAACGTTCAAGATTAATTCCGAGAGCCTTGTATCTGATATAGACTGAAATTGATTTTCTGATATTTCTTTCCATAAAGGAAGATTGCGGATATCCCTTTTACTGTGGATTTTAAATAAATACCATTATTAGTGTTGCCATTTTTGTGTTTTGTAAAAAAAACAACATCTCTTTGTCAGTATATATGTAACCAAAGATCGTACAAAAACTAAGAGTCCTCAAGTCGAAGTTACTAGACCTTAGAGCACTTGTCTGCCACTGACGGTAGCATGGGTTCGAGCCCCAGTAATTCACAAAATGAGTGGATCAAAAATGCCTAGCTGCAATGCTGGCAGTCAAGAGGTCAGCAGGTGTTGCACCAGAGGTAAATCTGAGAATTGCAAGGTGATAAAATACACAAGCTGGGATTCACTCTGGCCAAGGGTATTAGTTACCAACAAAAAGAGACTTATGTCCTCTGAAATTAAAAGGAAATAACATAATAAACGAGTCATCCCAGTACGATAAAGAGGAAATCTTAAACCTAAGAAGTGAGCAATGTCCTCAAAAACTGGAATGACAGAAAATAAAGCACTGCCCTTGGCGACAAGCAATTTTCTGTAATTACCTTTGAACAAATCCGATTTCGACTTATTCTCATTTACTAACATGTTATTAGCTCAGACAGCCACAACTGCTACAATAAGATAGATAGCATACTCAATGTGACCTCTTGATTCATTGGCCTAATGGACGAAGCTGCTTCATAATGGCCCTCCAAATATGGCAGGGGTCATTCTCACTTCACAATTGACGCATGGAGTAAGAGATTCATCTAAAATATTAATGCAATTTAGGTAGGAGACATGGGATCTTGCGTGTGTGCTTGCTTCTGGTTAAAGGGGGGGGGGGGTGACGAAAGGGCCATTTGAAACATAGGAAAACGAAGTAAACGAAGATATCTGCAGGTAGCATTTATTGCCTGCTTACAGGACCAGTAAACAGAACTTTTTCTGTAGAAGTTTTAGTCGCTAAAACCTTGCAAAAACCACCGTGCATGAAAGGCATGAATAGAAGAAGGGGTAAATTTTCTGATAATATTTTGTAGTTATTTGGTATGGTGGCCAAACTCATAGACTCACAGACTAATGTTCTCAGAAGCACAACTATTGTGTTTACAGTTGTTCTATGGAGATATTTACTAAGCAACTCTGGATGAAGTGACAGAAAAGACAGGAAACAACACCAAAGTCATATAGTTAAGGGAAAAACCTGTGAGATTTAAAGAGATTTTGTTTCATTTCATTGGGTTCAATACTCAAATCAACGTAGAACAACAATTGTAATTTGTAATCATCTCATTAGCTGTTGTCTCAGGAATTCCAAATAACAAAAGAAATTTCTGAAATGATGCTAATTCATGAAATGAAAAAAATAACAAAAACAGTTACCAGCGTAGCAAGACCAGAGTATTAAACAAATGAAATGAAATAGCACAACACCTCGCAACCTGCTGCAACCAATTTAAATATCGTCTTGAATTAGATCTAAAACCTGAAATATTGGAACATGAAAATATCCCAGGAAATGAATTGACAATTTTTTGTAATGGTAATCTTATCGTTATGATCACATAAAGTCTGCAAAACCTTTTGTCATATTTATGTGGAATCTGTTTAATTATATTTTAAAGAATGCTCCTTCGGTTTGTTTGGCATGTCAAGACACTAACTACAGATCTGCAAATTGCATTATTATTCACAATGACAGCTGTGCAGACATAATATTGCTCTCCTTAAATGTTGAATGTCATCCACCATACCATGTTTTGAAAAGTCAACAATGAGAAAAAGGTTGAAACAACTGACGTGAAGAAAATTGTGAGATTCTTTTATGAAAGCTAAGAAGAAATTTTACGCTCATTAGTCTGATAACTGTCTATGAATAATTACTAAACTTATCTCATACAAAATGAATGAAACGAAAATCAAGAAATTGTATAACAGTAAATCTCTATGCAGTTGTGACTGAAAGGTAACAATAATCACAATGCTGTTGTAAACATCCTTTCTCTTGCATTTTATTGAATCAAACATAAAATAGCCTTCAACAAACAACTTACGGACAGTTTATAAAACACTAACAAATTTATACTAACAATTTGGTAACACTACACAGCGGTGTCCTTAGCCAACATGGTTTACACATAATACAGTGCAGCGACAGCACCACAGTACCAACTTATGAAGAAGCTAATTTTTTCTTGTCTCAGTTACTAATATTTGAATTTACGCAAGCTAGCGTTCATAGACACCTATTTGTTGAGTCATAGGTCTTGCGACCAACTGTATTAATTATCAACATGGAAATACCATTTTTATTGGTTGTCCCATAGTTTGGCGTGTTAAATATCAAGTTGTTTTGGCATGTATATGTAGCTTCACACCATCTTAGGATGATATGCTTTAATGGTTCGAGAGAGAAATCAGGCCCTTTAGTCGTGGACAATTTTTGTGTACAGGACAGCTCTCGATGAATCCCACTTTAATAGTATGAAAAATATAACGTATTAATGAGTTTCATGCTCGTGAACATTGTAGAGTTTAGATTGACACACTAAGAGCTTTTCTTGTAAGTCTCAATGTTCCTCTTCATGATATCGAGGCAAGGTCCGAGGAGACGCTCAAACGATTCTCTCTCCAGGAATGCACACTTGACCTTTCCAACCGCGTAGACATTGGCTGATCGGGGCTTGTTTTCGACCAAAGCCAGTTCTCCAAAGTATTTGCCTTTGCCAATTGTAGCCACCTCTGTTTCAACTCCATTTTTCTGAATGGTTATCCTGAATGTGCCATCTTCAATAAAATACATTCCATCTGCTGCATCTCCATCTCTTATAATACAAGTGTCCTGGAACGATTGGGGAATAAGTGCATCAGCAAGATTCATTCGCTCATAAGAGTCGAGAGACTTTAATATGGGCACTGACTCCAGCAATTCCTCATACATTTTCCTCTTTTTGAATGCACTCTTTAATACAATTCTCCTGAATGAGCTCCTATCCATGGCCCATAATGTGCCGTCTTCTACAGCAGTTACCGTAGCACTCCTTGGCTGATTGTACATAAGTGCTAATTCTCCAAAGCTGCCTTTGTTGTCAAATTGAAATACCTTTCTGGGCCCATCGTCAGTTTGAACAAAAACGTCATATTTTCCCAGGTCAACGACATAGAAATTGTCACCATCTGCACCTTGGACAATGACGTCATCACCTGGACTAACTTTCATTTCAAACATAGCATCAATCACCTCCTGCATCTGCTCAGTATCCAAAGATTTGAATAGTAGTATTCCCTTCATTGCATCAGCAAGGCGCTGTCTTTGATCATCAGTTTTGGGATGGACTACTTTTTCTTCATCATCGTCATCCGCCTCTGGATCGTAGCGCTCGGCGGATACGGAGGCGCGCCTTGCAAAGCGACTTTTTCCTGACTTGGGTTTGAATTGAACAGGGTCTGGTTCTCCTGCGTCCTCATCGTCATCGACAATAATATACATAGGAACTGACTTCGGTTTTCTGTTATCTCGAGCTTTACTAAAGTAATCCACCGCGAAATCATACAGATCCTTGGGGCGCTCTCGCAACACCGAGACGGTAAAGTCTCTCAGCATGTCGCCAAGGCCCTCTGGTATTTCGAAATTCATCTTTGTCGATCCCAGTAAAGCCCCGTAACACAACGTAGAAAGTTTGTCTGCAATTGTTTGCTTTGTGGTTTTACTTGCCTTCTTTTAACTCTTATAGTGATAATCCATCTGCATTATCCTACGTGGATGTATCCTACAATAATACAAATATATAATAACAATAAGAGACAAGTGCAACAGTCTCATTAATCACTGCAAGACTAATTGACAATGGAACATGATTTAGACGGTACAACATTTACAAAGCATATGAATCATTGGTTGAATGTCATCGCTTGTTCCAATTAAAGAAGAAATGTTTTATTCTAGGTTCTAAAGATAGGAACGTCTTGTATAAAACTTGTGATGCTGCAGTTGGAAACCTGGATTGCTTAACTTCATCTATTTTGTTGGTCTAGATTTACCTAAAACCGCTATGAAATGGAAATATTGGAAAGATATCCGATTCATCTTACTCCGCTTTATCGTTAGGATCTCAAGCCCGACGCATCCTGTGTAATGGAAAAGATTGCAGCACAAGAGACGTCCAGTCCCCGGGAGGTAAGAAGCAAAGAGTAATTACATTAGAATTAGTAAGATCTTTGTCTCCGTCTCGTTCACCTCATATCATGTTAACAAGAACAGAGCTTTCGAGCTGTCAACCTGAGACAGGTGGCATGTGATACAGGATTCACTGATTCATAAGCTTTGCTGTGCTGGTAATGGTCTTTTGCATCCGGAAAGGTGCCTATTTTGCTTCTACATTAATGCGTAAAGTTGGAGGTTAACTATGCATGAGGAATATGGAATGGGTCAAAAGGTATATCTTTTGGACCCTAGCTGGAGAAAACAGCTTTTAAAAATCAAGTTGTTTTGTACTTAACAATACAACGGCAGCAGAAAAACTTTTTCGCTTCGAATATCGGACTGGACAGCTGAGCAAATAGTTCTTGTGAACTTTAACTACATGTTACTTTTAACATGTAGTTTTACTTTGTGTTCCAGAAGGATATTGATTTTTCCAATTTGTCTAATTTACACTGTAATATGTTTCTTAGTAGTTTGATAACTTGCTAATTAGAATGGCATTAATATTTCAAAGAAGTTTTAGATAACATTAGTAGAAGACTGCGTCTTTTCTTTTGATGCTGTGTATAAAGCTTCATTATACATGGCTTGTGGTTTGAACCGAAATTTTGTCACTTTATTACAAAAAGTACTTACAACTTAGGTGGAATCGTATCTTGTTTCTACAACAGCCTCAATATTTCTGGATTCCCCGTCGGGAAATTTCTTCTGCAAGTAAAAGCATACCGTGTATTGTATTTAAACTTGAACTACTGTAAATATCTTGAGTTCAAGCAGATCAATTGATATTTTGGAATGAGTAAAGAGGATAAAGGTATAATCGGCTTTCGCTCCGGTGTGTATATAAAAATATGATCAACGTACTTGAGAGCACGCTTTAAGATATCACATAAGATGAGCCCTAATTGACAATGCATTTCTTGCAGGTTGATTCTCAACAAAATCTCATTTTCAAGGGTCACCTTTGGCGTGTCAATATAACAACAGAATTATGACGATCGATTTCAATAGATGCTTGTGAAATTTCTTTACCTTTTCTTGATTTCTTTATAATTAGTCTATCGTGATTAAATTTTGTGAAAAGTGCATAAATAAGGGGCTGACGTGTTTTCCCAGGACAGTTTACTTTGCAAAAGCCAGGAAAGAATTCTTTTGAAAATGAAAGACGTTCCTTTCTTTCTGTTTTACGGTGATCTAATTGTAAAAACTGTTTTTCAATATTGTTTTGAAATTATTTGTAGGTTAATTGCCAGATATCCGTCTACTATGAGAGTGCAATTAATGGCGACACCCTTCTGCCCACTCTCACGCATCGTGGCAAATCATGCAAAGCTGATGTAGTTGCATTGTTTCCTAATCCACTACAAAACAATAAAGATGCGGTAACGCCCTGCTACATGTTATTTGTGTCCTTTTGATAGCAAAACTGGGTCTTTGTATCTGTTGTGAAGAATTCTAATGGATCTGATACGTGTAGATTTTACGAGAAAGTATTTGCATATATATTTGTAACCTGCAACAGACAGCACAATTTTACTCTTTCTTAAAAGTGATTCGACATCTTATTTCCTAGGACAAATGTAACGTCGAAAGTTGTGTGTATTTTATTTCCAGCACTGTTTGGCGTATAGTACACAAATTGAAAAGGTCAGCAGAGCAATATTTTCGTTCAATGGTAATCATAATGAGTTACTTTCAGCAATTAAGCTTGTTGAAGTGAAAAGAGTCCTCATTGCAATCAATATTAATAATCAAATAGCTTTTTACGATCAATGTAATCGTTATTCATGTCGTTTCATGAATTTATGGAAGAAATATGTGATGAGGTAACGCAATGGGCAGATTAGTATAGGACCACAAGATTTGGAGACATTTGTCATCGCTGTAAATGCAATTCTGTTGTTGTGAACGGTTGACCTAATATTGAAAATCAGTCCTAATTTACAATGCGTTGCAAGCTGTTGCAGTACACTTTACTTACTTATATTTGTAGTACGTAGTATTTCTCACCATATCACGTGATAGTAAATCAGTGTAAAATCAATTCTAAATAAGAATTAACTCGACAACTGATAGTATTGTAGATATGTTATTATTATTGCTCAGTGACCCGTGAATGATCGCGTAAACGTACCACATTAAGGTGTATACTGAATCAAGTTTTCGCAATGGATAGTTTTCTGTTGTCTAAAATAAACAACAGAAAAACCCCAACAAGGTCCTCGCCAAGGATAAACGTCATTCCTTATTTCTAATAACTTTAACCTATGTGAGGATTGTTTTTCTTTTTGTAATTTGAACATTTCTCTTGTTAAAATGCAAAAAAACCCCCCAAAACCGTGTGACTTGCAGCACTACCAAAAAGATTGAGACAAACCTGTCAATTCTGTCCTGGGAGGTATACCATAAATCCTTTTAGTTTTTTATGACATCAATAGAATAGTCCAGATATTACCAATCCTTCTGTTCCCATATTGATAAGCAACGTGTTTCCAATCAGAGACTTGATGAAGTATTTTTAGCAATATAATTTAATGATTAGCTGTCATAGAGATTGTAAGTTGGAGTGCACACTTCATGACTGCCTCGCACCGACTGTATGTTGTGCGTCACACAGAGGCAGCTCAGATCAATGCCTGAAGGTTTGTGAAGCTGCGAGTGGGAAAGGCAGATTGAGGGGAAGGACCTATCATTCTTTATTCTTCCTGATGACAATCATGGGTGGCATGCTACGTCCCAAGAATGATAATATCTACTTGGTAAAACCTTTCCGTAAAAGAGGTCTCATTATTAAAACATTGACCATGTTTGCAGGTTCTGTTCTGATTAAAAGACAATGCAGACAATATTAGAATTCAGAATTTAAAAGCAACATTAATTTTAAAATGACATTTGAACTGACATCACGTGAAATTTTAATGATGTTTTGTGAGATTTCAGCTTACTATTAAGCCAGAAATCCACCTTCCGATGACCTCATAAGCACAGGATTTGTTTGCAAGTTTCTATATTCAAAGTAAAGATTTCAGTAGTACGAAATCAAAGTAGATTTTTGTGTTTACTCAAATCAAAATCTATGTTGACAAAACGTTCATATATATTTACTGTGAAGGGCAATGTGAAAAAGGTATGTTCTAACAAAAATCATGATATCCTTCTGAAGTAAAAAGTACTTTACTACAAATGAGTAATTGCGTATGTGGATTGAACCCATTCAGACATTTCCATTTAGCACCATGTTAAAAGGGACTAGTTACAATGCATATACTTTGGAAACTTGGTAGAATCTTGATCGAAATCCTCTTTGTGATTCACATCAGAATTTTGAGACACATTTACAAAATGTGACAGATAAATTACAGTAGTACAAAAATATAAATTCGTGGAATCTGCTTCAGTTGTTAAAGAATACAAGAAGACCATTTAACCGACCATAAGACTCAAAAGTCCTTAAAGCGTATTGTGAAATTGTAGTCACTTTGGTTTCGCAAAATATGTCCTACGTTTTAGTGCTTTTTTGGGCAGTTATTGTGGAAATACATTAGCAGAGCAAACACATCAGTCATTGACATACTTAGTATGATTACCATCTGCACAGCATGGACCCTGGATAATTGGCAATATCAAAATCTAACGTTCTCATAATTTAGCTCACAGAATCAATCTAGACAATAATAGTTCGCAAATTTGTTGAACTACCAATGTCAAATCCAATTATTCTTGTTCTTGTTTCCAAATTAGTTGTAACTAATTTGTAATTTTTGAGTTTGTGAATTATTCCTTATTCACAGCAAGAGACCAAGAGACCAGTCTTGGTTTTATTTAGTTGCTATTCCATTCCGGGTAGTTGTAATGGAACAGGTATTATTGATCGCTAATGGAAAACCTGCACCACTTTATTACGCATGAACAATATTGATTACTTCATATTTTGCAGAGATTTTGTCTAAAGTGGACCTTAAAGCTACAGCTGTGACTGTTGAATCATTTTTATGTTGCAAGTCAAATCTATGAGACATATCACAGTATCATGGAATTATTACCAATGATCAGCGATATCATGGACTGTTGTTATTATGATAGACACTTTAAATATAGTGTATGCACGACACATGGCACATACCTATTGTTCCTTATTGATTACATACGTATACATTACATAGATTTATTACACCAAAATAGATATGTATCCGTTAACTTGAGAAAATCAAATGATCTTTGCTGACACGTTTTGTGTAAGATCGGTGCAGTTTTGAGGCTTCAGACTTGTAGATCATTCATGCAATGATGTTTTCCTGTCGATAGCTCTTTTTGACTTTTACAAATGTTTCGGATTCTTAACAAAAGCATTAGACCCCGGGGGACTATGTACCATTTGCAGTAAAAGCTTTAGTACAGCTTGAGTGACTCTCCTAAGAATTTGTTCAGCCCACAATCGTGAGGACAGAATAGAAATGTTCAAGGAACTACATAAATCTTGAATGAGGGATGTCCATTAGGACATGGGTTTGTTGGTCTCCAAGGCAAAGGGTGCAGAACAGCCAATCACTTTCATCAATGGGCAATTCTTTCCGCCTGTATTGCCCATTTCGATTTCTTACTATTATTAGAGTCTGTACAACAAGTCATTGCTGAAATCAATTGCATGAACTAATTTGTACCTTATCTGGCGTGTATCTTTGTCGAGAGGGTGATGTGGCAAGAACTAAATCTAATCTAATCTAATCTGGCTGTCATAAGCTGTGTAGCTGTCAAGAGTTTGGAACGTACATGGAAATGCTTTTCTAGTTGAAAGAAAACATTGATTAAAACAGCAGAAACATAACTCAGTGTATTGTTTGGTGTTTGATATCAATTGTTAAAATAATTAATACGGAAATTTGATTTCATTTGTATCCACAATATGTTATTTGAAAAAGCAATAGGAACGGACAGCAAAGAGATGAAGCAAATAAAACATAAATAGGTGTGTTCTGTTATGAAATGATGAGACTGAGGCCGACGCTGGACGCTGGATGTGTGCTGAGTATCCATTTTTTTCACAAGATGCTCTCGAATTCAAAATTTTGAACTCACATTGTTCAAAAGCTGGTTGCATTAGCAACACTGAAGCTGAAGAGTTTTTTTTTGCAAAAAAAGCTCTGCTTTCTTAGGCTAAACTATAACCTTAATCCCAACAATATATTTCTCTTTTTCAGACAGCGCCTCCTTTCTAGATCTTTCACTGGCATAACGTTACGAAAAGATCATGTTCGGTCTTATTGATTTCTTTAGCATGATAAGATTTCCATTTTATTAATTACACGAAAAACACCAATGCATAAAATCATTTGATCCCTCTCCGCATGACATATTTCATGCCACAAGTGCTGGATATTTCATGATTATGAAATCAATCATTGGTTCAATACGTGACAACATGAGAAACCTGAAATCGGAGTTTATTGGCATCACTGCTTCCTTCATCGCTTGTAATAGGAATAGTTTCCGGCCCAGTTACTTGTTCAGCCTTAGAATCGTGTAATACTCATTACAGACGTCATTACTTTGTTATCAGACTCGACAGCCTTTCATGTAAGAGGATTATTATTATAAATAAAGAAAGAAGGTCATTAAGGAAATTTAGTAGAATGATGAGACTTTTTCTGTCTAAGTGTGATAGCTCTTTTCTTTGTGGACTGTGTTGAACTCTCGCCTGCACAGTCCAGTGCCTACTAATCTTTGTAACTACGTAAGATGGTGGGTTCCTGTCAGAGATTCACGCAGTTTTCTTTATACAACTAGTATCCAAGAACTGACTGGGCTTCGCAACAAAGAAAATCACCATGTGAGTCAACAGGGCAATAAAGTAAAAAAATTAGATATTGTGTATATATTTAAAAGAACATCTAATAAAATTAAAACGCTTGGGTTGCAATGTTGGAAAACACCGACTCAACTGTACTGTTAATCTGTGACATGCTTATTTAATATTGCCGTGGGTAAATAACAGGCTTTTTGCTTAATATCCTGAACTATATATTCCGGATCTAAATGTAGACTCTTTGAACATCAGTTGTATGTGTTTGGCGAATAGAATCAATAACCACGGTAGTCTATGTGTACAATAACAATAGTCTGGTGTATTTTCTTTGCAGAATTGATAATAGAGTTGCATGTAATTCAGTATGAGGACATGTCTTCATTTGGCAGTGTTTGCGTTGCAGGAGCGTGCAGATTTCCTTAAACAGCTGAAAGTCAATGTTTTGCTTCTTAAAAATAAACAATACAGGCAAATAAATATTCAAATCAATTGATCAGTAGTAAAACAACCAAATGCGTTGTAAAGCAATATTACCTTTTAATGAAAACTACGTTAAACTGTAATTCGTGGAATTTACAGTACATATAGCCTGTAGCCATTGTAGTGTTTTGTATTTGGTCTCATTGAATTAAACTCTGTCGAGTGCTCACGCTGTACTCGCCGCACGGACGGTCATGGGTTTGAGCCCCAAACCTCCACAAATGCTTGTGGACACGTCTGCAGGTACGTAGATTGAAAAGGCTTGGCTGCCATGCTGACCTCTACACAGTCACTAGCTGTCGCAGCAGAGGTGAATCTGAGGAATCCATTGCGCACAGGGGAGAAAGCATGTAAGCAAGGGATCTACCCTGGCTTTGAAACCCAGGACAGACATCACCAGAAGTCCACGACAGGGGTATCAGTGGCCCCACGAAAAGGACCTCCGATTATTTTTTAAAACCTCTGTAGTCTAATTTGATGTTGTCAACAATCAGCTTGTGCAAACTCTGGCTTCATTTTAATGAGCTTGATCTGCTGCTTTAGATCCGCCACAGGAACCTCCATTCTAAAATTTGGCACCCAGGTTGAGACAAGCCGAACTCACGTCAATAGCTATTTACTGATAATGGTCATCGCATTAATAACACACGAGTTAGTCAATCTTTTCAGCAGAGCTATGACAGAAGATGAACTCTCTGATGTTTTTGTGTTCTACCATAATTTTGACGGAAATGACACCGATTACAAATGGTAGCGAATATAGAAGCATCACAGTTCTCAACAATCACATAACGTCATCAAATAAGAACAGTTTCGAGCAAACCTGATTGTTCAGGGAATAACCTATGGTAATACAGAATAGACTCTGGTAGAATCAGATTCACGAGCTTGGTTCAATACAACGAAAATTGAATGTTGACATTAATACTAAGCCAAATGTGTGTGCACTGCGTTGAGCTTCTCTGCGGAAAAAGTATGAAAATATCAAAGAGTGAAGAATTTCACTTTGGTGACTCGTTAATGTTCCATGGCACCAAGTGGAGTCAGATGGGAGCGGGGGCCACATTGGTACCCATGTCTGGTACCCCATCCAAGATAGGGGGGTACCCCCTGGGCAGGACCTCTGACCCCCAATCTGGCCCCTGCTCCTGTCTGGCCCCCAAATCTGGCTCCCACCCCTACCCCCAATCTGGCACCTGCTCCAATCTGGCCAGACCCCTTCTCCCAGCTGGGATGTTTGTTTCGATGTTCATTTCAATCTCACCTCAAGTGGGTTCGATTTCACCTCACATGCTCCCCTCCATGTGAAAATAATATCTTTTACCTTGCATGGAAAAAATCCCAAAATAGTTGTGAAGCAACTCCATTTCCATCAATAAGGTAACTCTTTATGAGTCACCAAATATGCTGCAAACTTCAAATTAGCCCATTATCACCCATTCCCAGTAATGGCTGCCATCCAAAATGACTGACAAGATTAGCTGATCAGAAATGGTCAATAAATGTCCCCTCAACCTAAAATGAAATTTTGAGTTTTCTGAGTTTTTCTTGCTTTCCAAGGTTAGTTTCATTCTCACCTTACATGGGTTTAATCTCACCTTGAGTGCACTACAGGGAAATAATATCTTTTATCTCGCATCAAAAAATTCCCAAAATAGTCATGCAGAAAACCCGTTTCCATCAGTAAGGTAACTCTCTACGAGTCACCAACAAATGCCATTGAACATGAATACGCATTATGCCACAAGGGTCGTGATATTTATTTCAATTTTACAGTCAGCTGTCTCAACAAAGATTTTTTCCTAAATCTTTTCTTGCGTTAAATTATTGCAAAAGTTAACCAGAATTTGGACTGTATCAGTGATGTTGAAAGTTTGGGTCTACCAAAATGCTATGCTTCATTCCAATAAATATTGAATTGAAAATTGATCAGTTAAATCTATCAGTTGAGAATGCTTCATAAGCAGCTGCGGGTTCAAATTGGTACTCCAACTTTGGACGTCCCAATCACAGTATTTGACTTATTTTCTGAAGAGTTTCTTTCTCGGAATTCAAGTGTTTAAAAACTGTTTTGCCTTTCTTCTGAGTAAATGTTTCCGTTACCTTTAAAAGCAATTAACTTTATAGCGGTGAGATATTTTAGGATTATCAAAATGGATTCATCAAAGAAGGCCTCAAGTGAACCAATGTTATTTAAAGTATATATAAGCTTCACTGGCTGAACTTGAGTAGTACTTCTTAAGCTTTTTCAACCTAATATCAAGGAACTGTCTAAGCTAACACGTTAGCGTGTGGAGAGGAATATCCATTTAAGATCCACGATTCAATCATTTTGCGTCTTTCATGTCTGTAGGTTGTAGTAGGGGCAAACTTTGCCTACATTATACGCACCAAAACGTTTTCAGAATGTTTTTGAGTACTTCACGCACCTATTTTGTCTTTTTCGATCAATGTGTGTGCAGAAGCAGTAAGTCGTGAGATCTTGAATGTTTGTGGCTTTTTCAATAGCCATGGTTTTATTCAGCGTCCATGTTCAGTGAAGCTCTCAGTTTTTGAGCATCTGAAGACTTGCCCTACTTTTATTGGGCACCTTTAATTTCACACCTTCAGCTAGACAATCTATCCTCATTACTCAAGCTTCTTGAAAATGTCGCCTTTACCCTGGTACTGAGTTTATGTCTCCAGTTTCTAAATATTGCATGAACGGAATGCAAGAGTCTTTTTTGTGCATCAAGAGAAGTGAAATGTGATAGCCCCTTATTTCCGCCGTAGATTTATGCTAGTTTTTCACAAACTACGTAGGATGAAGGAGCAATAAGTTCACATAATCTGTATAATGCAAAATGCAAATTGCCTCCATTGAAATTTTGAAAGCGTTGAAGAGTAGATGAAAGAGAGCAATTGGAAACTTGATAGATCTACTCCAGTTTTATTTTCTGAATTTAGATTAAGTCGTCCTCTCCACTGCACTTGTAAAGTCCCTGTTTCACAAAGATCAATGAGTAGCCATCATGCAACAAACAGGCTAATTATTGAATGATATATGGACGTTCTTCTCTGTAAGACTTACTGATAATTGTTAAGAATTCACAGGAATTGCATCCAGTAGTCCCGCAGAGGACGTGTAGAAAAACCAGGTGTAAGTTGGTGTTGGATTTCCTTGCCAATCCCAGAATCGTGACTATGCGAGGCAGTGGGGTGCTTAATAAGGGAATTGTATATCGTTTTGTATGACGATTACAGCTCAATTCCTACTTACGAAATAAAAGTGTCCTCCCATTTAAAAGTATAATTTGCACTGAAGTGGAAAGAAATCTTTTGAATCGGGTGTTGTTTTGTGTGAATTTCTGGAAGTTAAAACTGGTGACAGGCAGATTTATTTGAATTCTCGTAAACATCTGTATTCAGCAAAGTAATTGTGACATAGAATTGCTTCAGAAGAATCAAACCAATTTCGATGTCTCTTGCAGACGTATTTTGGTCTAACCGCCGTTTGATCCAGTTTGTAAACATCTAAATACATCCCATTTGGTTATTGATAAATTTGTAGCTTGTTCAACGTGTAAGGAATTGTTTTTGTTTCTATTTTTTGAAAATAGCCAACGTGTTGTGATAAACATGTGGTGTAAAAAGAACGATTCGATCACATACCCTAAAAATGTATCTATTCCAAATGTGCGGATGGTAAACATCGGGTGTATTTTTGGTTAAATTTCGAGGCACCTTCAGAAATGTTCTCATTTCAATATTTTTCTTAGGTGCAAAAAGATTTTATGTCTCTAATAAGATTTTCTCAATGGGAAAGGAGTACAAATTTACAAGTCAGAGATAAAAATAACAGTGCAGAATATGTCACTTGACGTAAAACTGAAAACATCTCATATGCTTTATTTAGATCAACTACACAAATAGATCATTCAGTCAAAGCAGTCGAATAAATCTGATGAAAATGGTAATGACATTTGCATTGTTATAGATGAGTCTAACATTGCACATCAAAGACTAAAGTTGCACATTGAAAATTTCTTATTCTGCATTAGATTTATTACACCTGTTGCACATCGATAGGTAAAATACTGATCAAAATACTCTGCATCTCCAACGTAGGAAATAAAGCATGCCATTGATCTAGTGATTGTGTAACCAGTGAGGACAGATGAGAAGAACATTTAAAGGCTGATAGCCAAAAGTTTGTTTGCACATTTTGAGTGCCTTTGAAAGGGGCTAGAATCCCAAGTTGCGCAATACCATCAGAAAGATTAATGGTGCATATGATAAATGAGATTTATGA
>JBCAUG010108716.1:0-37968 GCA_038406175.1 Haplosyllis leylae | reverse complement strand
CAGTATTTTGGAATACAGCTAACACAGGCATGTCATTAACACCAGACCATTGACCTGTGACCACCTGATTTGACCTTTAGGCCACCTAATTTGGTATTCTACTGGCCTGGATTGGCCACCAGAGTACAAGGATTCTTTTTAGTAATAAAAAGAATTGAAATATTTCAAAACATGGGCTATTTATGACTTTTTGTTTTGAGCCACCTGAATTTGATCTGGGCGAAGAAATCTTTTTTTAAAGTAATAACTTTTTTATGCCGACTAGTCGACTACCAAAGTTGTAGTCGACTAGTCGGTGCTTTATCCGACTAGTCGACTAGTCGTAGTCGTTCTGCCTTCCCTAGTTTCTGTTGCTGATGTAACTTTGAAAGCCTTTATGTCGCTAATCGTCAACTCTGTCTTCTTTGCGAAAAACTCGAAAGACGTTTCTTCTGCAACTGGCCCATTAACACTGAGGTTAGTGAAGAACTCTAAAATACATAACTCAGACTAGACTGTAATGCTAATTGTAAACATTAACTATTTAACATATGTAACGAATAACATACAGTAGATCTACATATTTGGCTTTCAGGTAGGAAATCTCGTTTATACTTGTACACGAGACAATTCAGAGAAAATAACAAATTTTACACGTGTAATCGCCGATGTTTGTGAAATTTCAGATAGAATTTTCTCTTAAATTAAATTTATAATTATGGGAAGACCAGAAACTGGAAGACCACTAGTTTAATTTAAACCGGATTATTAATCAATTGATACATATGGGTCAAGTAGTGGCTTCCGCTTCCGTATGACTTCCACAAGTACTTGCTTGTTGATGCAAAAGCTAGATTTCTAGATATGATACAAAGAATTGTTTAATAGCATGCACAATTATATTGTTTTTCTATACCTTAGATCTTTAAATTAAAGTAAACATTTTTCTTACTGGGTATACACTTTGTACACATAAATACACAAGCTTATTTACAAATTTGGACCCAAACTACTTGAGAAGAACTCACTATTAATGGCATTTCCAACATTTATGCATCTTTAAAATATGTCGGAATATCGACTGAGCTAATATGTGAAACCATCATGCAACATTACCGCGATAAAATTTTTGTCTTCTAAATAATGAGTAACTCCCAAATGAACAAAAGAAGCAAAATTGAGCAAATAATTTGGGATTTTTTTACATTTTGTACCGGGGGTTTTTCACGAGGTTTGGAAGATTAAGCTATTCATGAACTAGGGAGCAAATAAGGTTTCTTAATCGTTAAACTACTGACTTGGACTGGTGCATGCTCGAAAATTTGCTGCACAACATTCTAGTTTCTCCGTTTTTTGTTTCTTAAATTTGTCAATTTTTTAAAATATATGAGTCTTCTTTTTAACAAATACAGGTATGAATTATGTACCCGTGTCAATTTGGAGATATATACCTGTGCACAAAATTTCAATATACCAGTGCTAATTACTACCACTTGTATTGCATGTAATAAATTCAACAATTTTAAGATACAATTTTAAAACGGAAAAACTGAGTTATGCGTCTTTCAGTCTCCCTCTGTGTTCGTGGATCCTTTCCAGCAGAGGTTGGGGTTTGAGATATCAGCGAAAATAACATACTTGAAACTTAAGTTGAGTATGTTACAAAAAATCCCCAATTTTCATAACATACTCGATTTAACCATTGAGTATGTTTTGTATCATGTGAGGATTTTAAAATATCCTCGATTTAACTGTCAAGTATGTTATTTTCGCCGATATCTCAACCTCAAGCTAAAGAAGAACACCTGTGTTCATGATATCCGCAATAATATTCATTGTAAAGACTGATATTTGTGTCGGGAAATGAATTTCTTTGGGCTATTACTGAATATTCCTATTCTAAAGTCCTTTCTTTTTTCATGTTAAGTCTTTAAATTATACAATAATTATATAATTTGCTGTCTGTGTTATGCGACTGTCATCTCTGTTTGAAAGACAGAGAACAGAGACAGACAAAACATTTGTGCTTTCCAGAAAACAGACATCAGAGGAATATTCAACAACAGCCCAAATAATCATTTCCTGACGCAAATATCAGTCTCCGCGAATGTCATGAACA
Organism: Haplosyllis leylae; assembly: GCA_038406175.1. Classification (NCBI taxonomy): domain Eukaryota; kingdom Metazoa; phylum Annelida; class Polychaeta; order Phyllodocida; family Syllidae; genus Haplosyllis; species Haplosyllis leylae. The sequence continues at coordinate 35,870 of JBCAUG010108716.1, read as the reverse complement.
GACATGCAAATACGTGTATCTTTTTTACTTGAGGTTCAGGTTAAGATTTCTGGTAGAGGTTCGATCCGTTAACATACTCGACAGTTAAATTGAGTATGTTTTCAGGTCCAGACATATTCAACAGTAAAATCCAGTAAGTTTTCAGACAGCTACTGTCGGCAAGAAAAAACATACTCAACAGTTAAATCGAGCATGTTTTTCAAAAGTACATATTTACATGGATCCAAAAACATACTCAATTTAACTGTCGAGTATATTTTCGGGATGAACCCCTGCTTAAAATCTCAACCTCAACCTCTGCCAGAAAGGATCCACGCAAAGACCAGAGAACAGAGCTAAAAGACGCACAACAGAGAGACAGCAAATATCCGGCCTCTGTTGGTACTATTCTAGACATCAACAGAAAACCTGATAGCTTATTCGAGACTTACTATACATGCCCATTGCGAAAAACTCCCCTGAGACTCAAAATGAACTTGCACCAGTACACATTTCGAAACGGTATGGTGTTTCAGAGTTTCAAATGACAAAATATTTCATAAAATTTAATCGATAATCTAACCCTTCTTAAAGACATTTCGAGAAACATAAACCTATTGCTAAACGATACATGTTCTTGATTTTCATCTGTAAACTTTATTTTTGACATTTTTGGTTACTGTTATCAGTATCACCCCCACCCCAAAGTGAGGGCGCCAACCCGATATTTTGGCCAATTTCCCCCAAAATCTGCATGAAAATGAAGAAAATTGGACCCAAAGGGGGCGTATCCCTGACGCCCTCCCCACTTGGATCCGCCAATGGTTATTGCTATTACACATGTTATAATTAATAAATAGAATAACTTGTTTAGATACTTCTTACAGACGCACAAAACAAGAACATCCAACATGCATATAACAACAGAGTGCTAACACGTAACAAATGATTTCAAAAATATAGCCTGTAATTAAATATCACATGCCAATCAGACAGAAACAAAATTATGTCTGTCTACCAAAAGAAAGTGCCTTAACAAAAACTGTCTGTTGCAAAGCATTTTTGTTTGTTCCTGTCTGTCCATGTTACTGGGAAATTAACGTTGGTCTCTATGTCGTCTGGGTTATGTAAGGAGATTCTTATTGTGTACAGCGATGAGGTAAAAACTTGCAATAGACAGTCTTTAGCATCTTTAACAGTTGAGTACTTTCGTCTAATGACTAGGAATTCTAACATCTTGGATGCCTATTACTTTGGTGGCGTATGTTACCATTGGCTAATGGAGGCCTTCCCAAGGCTCCACTCTCTCTTGGTTTAAGATAACCATCGTTTTCATGATTCCTGGGCTTTAAATAGCCATCATTGACATGATTATTGCCTTCAAGTTCACCATATCTAACGGAAGGATTTCGATGTCTGTCGGTGGCATTGCCACGGGAACTGTGGAAGGGAGACAGGTCTCTTAGCAATGGACTGGTACCTCGTCTCCGGTCTAAGAATGGCGACAGATCCCTCAGGAACGGACTACTACTTTTCCTGCGCTCTCTGCCACCCAATAACCTTTTGTTCTCATGCTCAGAGTCACTGGCAGGGTCTAGGTCTCCTATCTCGTCTGTTGGGCTACTGCTTGCACCCGGTGGCTGTAAGAACGGTTCATACGATCCAGATCTGTTGTGACGACTGGCACCCTTGGCGTGATGATTGGAGGTAGCAGCGCAACCATTCGGCAAAGAAACCGGAGTGTAACCAACGTCTGTTGAGTGAGAGTAGTTCCCGTGTAGTGCTTTATGAGCCTTGTCCAAATTAGTCTCCAGACTTTCAGCATCAAGTTCAGCATACATAATTGGAGAAGGTACACTGGGAACTGGTCCATTTCGAACCTGTGAATATGATGCATTGCTTTTACCGTTAGGAACATTAACCAATTTCGAGACAAGGGACGGTGCACTCGCTGCCAGCTGTTTGTTACCCTGGCTCACGGGAAGTTGCAGACTGAATGATCTGTTGTTGTCACCATTTCCAGTAGCACCAGCAGCGGCACCATCCAAGCCAGCATTATCAGCTCCAAAAACCTCCTCGTCGTCACCTATTAGCTCCAGATAACGCGGACGTCCTTTGGGAGTACACACAGGTTCCAAGTATCCGTGGGCATCTCTGGGCTGGTTCGGATGAGTAATTGGTTGTTGCAGGGTACATGATTGTGCACGTTGTACACCACCATTTAAAACGTCGCCAACAGTCTGCATAACAACACAAAGGTGGAATTTTATTAATGAATACAGATATTTACGTCACTTAATTCGTATACTTCCACGTCATACCATATTACCTGTGAAGTGGTTGGAAGTGTTGCTCCTTCGTTCAACATATCCTCCAACCTCCTCTGTCGCCCAGTAGCACCAGTATAAGGCAATTTTGCTGAACCACTTAAACCTGTGATGTAAATTCAAGGCGTGATGAAGGAAATGGTCATCTGATTAGTTATCTGTGCGTGTTATTTTTTGTTATTTTGGAAATTAATTTTTAAATAAGTTAGTTTGTTTCCTACTGGTGGTGTGCTATTTACCAGCAAGCACTCTTCTGTGAAACAAAATGAAACAGCCGTGTGAAAAAAAAAAAACACTGAAGAAACTACAGTTTTGCTAATGCAACTGAACTGCAACAGACAAATTTGGTACAAATTAGCAATACGTTTCATTAATTATTATTTCTGCTAATGGCCTTACACCCAAATCTGTTACACTGAAGGTCTGGTGCACCATAAGTATTGTGTTAATACCTGTTAGTTTGGCCCATTGCAAGTTTGACATGTTAGATTTTGAGTAGCATTCAGTGTCATCGTAACTTGTGTTATGAAATGAACCTGAAAACACAAAGTGTACACTACAAACCAGTGTTCATGGGCTACAGAAATTATGTCTCCACAAGAATGCCTTTCAGTCGAAAGCATACCATCCGCGTAGCACATAGATCACAGAAGGATTTACAATATTGATTTAATTTCATTTGACCTTGATATTGAGTAATGTTGGCACCTTTAGATGATCTTGACCTTTCAAACAAGCTTTTGTGGCCTATAAGCATACAGAAGTAATGACCTTGATACTCAAACATGAGCTAAATATGGTGAAGATGTTTCTGAAAACCAAAAATGAAGTTCCTAGCTGTAGTGGTTCAAAATTTAAAGCTTGAACAGACACACACACCGGACTGAAACTATTACCTATATGCATACGTGGATGGTAAAAACACACACGTAAACCACACCACATAAATCTGAAAAACAAGTTATTGGACCAAAAGCAAACGAAATTAAGCCTGTGACCAAGTATAAATAGATTTTACTTGTATAAAACATCTAATCTGTGAAGGGGCTTACCGCAGGCAAAAAGACAGTGGTGGGAAACCGTCTGTTTCTGTTTCTGATTCTCAGTACATTTTTTTATGGAGTATCATCTAGGGACAAGCAGTTCGCTCAAAGACCTTTCTTGGGACAAAGCACTTCCCTCCAGGGGTTGTCCAGGTACAACCTTATTTACTCTGAGACCTTCCTTACTAACAAATATAATACTACCAAGGATATGCGTGACAAAAAATCTTTGTCACAAGTATTTTCTATGTAGAAAGTAAAGATCACTTTCTACTTAGAAAGGTGTCAGTTGTACCTCGAAAAGCCTCGGAGTAAAACAGGTTGTACCTGGAAAAGCCTCAGAGGGAAGTGCTTTGTCCTGAGAAAGGTCCTGGAGCAAATCAGGTTGTACCTGGAAAGGTCTCAGCATTTAGTCACTTTCTACTGAGAATTGTCTGGGGCCAAATCAGCTCTGTCCCTAGCTAACACTCAATAAAAATAAATTTGTACCCAGAACTTTCTCGACACTGTTTTTAACAGAAACAGACGGTTTCCCGAGCCACCAAAAAGAATGGCTCGGGAACCCTACCGTTTCTGTTGCTGTTGCTAAATTCCCTAGAGATTATTAGTGCAAAAAATGCTTATAACCTCAATGGTGACAATCCCATAAAGATTATTAATTTTTTGAGGATGAATCTGGTAAAGATTATTTTTAAAAAATCTTTACAAGATAGATCCCTTAAAGATTATTATGGCTCATTCACATACACAGAGACCTCTCCCAGGGGCAGGGCCCCGTCCCAGAAATGGCTACAGTAGCCATTTAGGGACAGGGATCTGTCCTGTTTTTGTGCAGTGTGAACACTTTGCATAGAACAACTGCAGCCATAGATGGATCCAGGGGATTTCCCTCCGGATAGGGATCCGAACCCGTATCTGTCTCCGTGTATGTGAACAAGCCATTAGACCAGTGTGAACATTTCAGTACAATATAGTAGGACCAATTGCTCTCGGACCCATTCCTGTACCTGTCCTGGTCCCGTTCCCACAAAGTGTGAATAAGCCATAATAAAGAGAAATGTTTGGTACCTGCGGTTGGGGTAGAAGGCGCACTGGATGAAACGGAAGTGTTGATGGTGGTATCGTTCTGGCTGACTAGTGAACTCTGGTTCTGGAGCGGGTGATGGTGGTTGGTGATCGCGGTGGTGCTCGTATCACCCAGATCCGCCACGCCCGTCCTGGCGTCACCGTTACTGCTCACAGACTCCGGTCTGTGTGGGAACTGTGCACTGTCCATAGAAAGTTCTGAGCTCAGACTTGTTGGCGTGCTTGGGATCACACCGTTGTCACCAGCTCCACCTCCACACATTCCTCCAACATTGTGGTCACCAATACCTCCAGTTTCATCTGTAACGAGGTTGATATTCACGTGTAAATAAGACGTGTATAAGAGTAACTCCGGTAGTTTAGTTTTCACTAATCTCTTGGCTCGGCTCGGGCGCTTCGCTTGAACACAGTTCCTTCTACGCAAATTATACCGTTTCTGAAACATTTCCAGATATGAAGAAATACAATAGTGTGTCTAGTGTAGTCCTTTTTCTTTAACAAAGACGTTTACACGACTGACAACGTCCAGTTTATATTCAATATGCTAACGTCCAGTGAAAATTGAAAACACGTAAAATATCCAATTAGCTGTTAATGTTTTTAATGTTCAATCAGTCCCCATCCCTACGCATACTTCGCAAATCAAAGAACAAAATGTATCTCTATCTATATCTGTACGTGTGCACCCGACAATGTCCAAGCTGCGACTGAACTCCCATCGCGAAAACAACAATACACCGCCCCTATTCGTTTTCAAATATTGAATGAATGAACACTGAAGTAAATTTCACGTAGGCCTATTTTGTTATGAAAGACAATTCCTTCTTTGGAAGTGAATGACTTTGAAGAGTGTCCCGCCCGACTGTTTTCGTAACTTTGATGTTATTTAAGTGTAGCTGTTGATGAGGTATCTATTTCTGTCCTTGTACTTATTATTAGCCGCAATTTGACGCAAATCTCCCTGTTACCGGTTAATCATATCATTGTTTAACGAGCCTAATTTCCTTATATGGAAATCCGATACGTAAATTAGTATGTAAAATATGTGAAGGGCAAGAATACAAGCAGGGGCCGCATGTAAAAATATAAGGATAATTATGGTAGATTTAATAACTAACGTGTACATAAAGGGACCATGTTCTGTTAAGAATAGGTGATCAGTGGGTGAGGGATAAACATCTGTGACGTAAAAATAACCATCAAGGGAGGAAATGTATAACCAAAGGATGAAACTGTATTGTCAGGAATTGCGACTTATTATTTAATTTAAAAACCTTATTCAAGCAAAGGGTTCTTGAAAATCTAAAACCGTTAATTACATAATAAACTCCGCAACATATTTCAACGTGAAACTACAACCATTATTCAACGTCGTCATGACAACAATTGTATTTAGTCATTTATACTGTCTCTTTTTTCGTAAAATTCTTTTTGATACTTCTCCGCATGACATCACAATGTATTGAATGCAGCTTTTAGTACAAGAATCAGGTTTCATTCGGCAAGTCGACTGGGCAAGTAGATCTATTTCAGATGACTCAGAAAAATCCATAGCCAGACCCAGGCTCTTTTTCTTACAAACTATTCAGTATTATCTGCATTTGATTCCTCAGAACGAGATATCCAGGAGAAAACATGTGCACGCTATAAGAACACACACAAAACATTTGCATTGATTTAATAATCAAACAGTTATTCTTCAAACACAAAAAATATGTGTCATTATCGATTTCAAATGACCTTGAACTAGACCCTTCAAAGTCAAGGTCACCGTGCAACACAATTCCCACCATGATAAATTTTAAAGAACAAAATTGTATGATTTCTGTCTAAGGTTTTTGTTCTTTTTTGAAATCTCTACTTGGGTAACGATATTTCTCTATTCCAATGCCATTTTCTGCGAAGTAGGAATGAAGTCCAAATGAAATGTAACAGCTCTAAAACCTACAGATACCTTGGTCGTCTCCCTGAAATATATCCGCGCACATCCCGCTAATTAATAATAATCCCGGTAATACTAAATATCCATGGAAACTACCGATGGCATGGGCTGTCATTCCAATCTGAACATGGATTTTGTAAGCAACAAGATGTCATTGTGGACATTGCCATGACTATTCTCTTACAGGTCTCTTCTATCAGACACTTGTGTAATCACGCAGTGGGAGATTTGCTCCTTTTGGTACATTGCTTTCTTTGCCGTCCTTCATAAATGCACATTGCACAAACTTTGACGGTTGGATTCGCTTAAATTTGTACTATATTTGGAATCACGTTGCACTTTAATAAGCCACAATTACATGTATATATTTTTATGACTTACTACATATCATTTCATACTGTAAGCGTGAAGTCCAAAGTATCGTTTACAGTCGTAGCGTTTATAGTCGCAGAGTTCTATCTATCGACGTCACCCACCAGATTTCTGTCGCTTACCTGTGTGTTCTATTGCTTAAACTTCGCCAAAAGACGTTTATTATTTAAGCATAAAAGCGAATCTTCGAACCAAACTGGTTCAGCAGCACAATATTTCCGCCACACATACGGTTGCATCGTCTCATCGTCTCTATTTCGTGTAGATTCAAACCTTGATATTTCAGATATCCCGGGTTAACACAATACAATAAAACACCGGCTTCTCAGGTGGATAGTACTTACTTGAACCGGTATCACATGTTGTAAATTACGACGTTCGCAGAATTTTCATGCTGAAGTGGATGAATGCGTTAACCATTTTATACCAAATGTAGATAGAAATTGATTTAGTCAGCCATTGGTTTTGTTGCCTCTCTCTTGAAAGACCATCTTGACTTTACGAAAAACTTAAATGACATTCTTTCTCGTGTATTTGTCATTACTTTACACTTCACCTTTGTCCGGTCAGTTCCCTTTTAAGGCTTTTCCCCGAAGTTGATGGCGGTCATAAAATTGAGCATTTACTGAATTGACGTTACAAATGCATTCTGCACTGGAACCGAACGGGATTTGCGGTCACAACTGTCAGCAACAATAACCGATGATGGCTTCACTCTGATTTTCTGGTGAATTGTTCATCGGAATCTTCAGGCATGTGGGGGTTGAGGTGCAGAGAAATATTAGGTGCAAACTATACTGTAATCGCAACAATATAGCCAAATATTTGGTTCTCAGAAAAAAAGCCCCAAAGAAGTTTTAAATTCTTTGGAAGATGCTTAAACACCTCTCAGGACACAGGGCCACCAATTCTCTGCCACTGTCTGGTCTCGTCTTTTTTTCCCCAGCATTGGCCACTTGTCATGTTCAAAAAATCAAATGCCATAGTCATACCTGTCAATACGTTTTTTTAATGGAAATAAATAGAAATCAATGACTCAATCAAAAACATCGCTTTTAAGTTTACTCCTGCTGAGTTTTTGGGTTCAGGCATTTACTCTTCGTCAATTCACTTTGAGTGCTGCGATACAAGTGTGGTCAACCCCGTAATTTGCAGTGATTGATTCTCTGGATTAAAACGGTGTTTATTTTTTCCCATAGTCTATACAATCATCGTCATTGGTGTCTGAAGGGTTTAGCTTTTCAAACATAATAGTGCTTTTTATGAAGTATAAAACGTCAGAACATAACTGAAAGCGCAAGCAAATTACAATAGTACAAAATGACAAATTAATTCTGTTTTTTGAACCTCATGACGTTGTGAACCCATTGAAAAAATAATAAAACACAATTATGATCTGGAAATGTGTAACGCTCTGTCTGAAGCCAGATCCACTACCAGGTAAAATCATTATTCAGATCTGCGCCTGAAATGGGAAATGCGCTTCGTGGAACCCTCCGATACTTTCAGCCGTTTTTCATTTGAAATGTAGATGCAAGCAGATTTCTCCTGGTTTCTGGACTTTGAGAATCTGCTGTCGCAGAAAAAAAAAAAAAAATGAAATTCACTGATAAGTTTGGTTGTTTGTCACAACAGCAATTGGAAAGGGGCGGAAAGACCGAAATTACTCGAGATTACAAAATCACGAATAAATGTTATTTTATGTTGCGTGACATCATTAAACAAACACAGACATTTTGATTTGTGTCACTTATTAATCGAATTCTGGTTTGTACAAAGTGTGAATCACTCCGAACGGGGCTGTGGTGGATTCGTCAGTGCAAATATGGAAGTCAACACATTAATCCGTCAAGTTTACGTCGTTTCGGCTGCTGACCGGGACTTGATTGCTGTATTTATTAGGGATTCTCGGGTGCACTGTGCCGCATTCTATTCAACCAATGAACCAAACGTACCTGACGATAAGATATGCACCAGAAACGATTGTGTAAACATCGTTAATGGATTGATCTGTGTGAATTACGACGGCAAAGTACATAATATGTACCGTCAGGGGAAAACATAGGACTCAGGAGTTAGGTCCAAATAAGGCTTTTTCGATAACTTAAGGTCCGGTCACACCCATCAAGATCAACAGCGAAAGAGATGCCACTTGGGAAATACATTCGGGTGCAATTGGGTACATGAAATATTTACACCTCTTTGAAGCGATGTCGTTTTCGCTTCGTGTGAATGTAGTTTTAAGCTTGTGCTTATCTCTTCATTCTCTACCACACAAAAATATCGTGTAACGTTGGCCATTAATAAGGGGTGGTCGGAAAACAAGAGTGACTATGCATCAGTTGGATCCATAATTTTGGCCAAGAAATTAGTACTGTCACGCAATTCACGATGAGTAGAATAAATAACGCAATTGATAGACTCAAACGCGAAACGTAAAATGCTACGTGGAATTTTCAATCAACAAACTTCCAAAAACGATAGTAGATATGTGACAAAAAGTGCAACATTGAATGGCGTGTGAATGATGCACAATGGCGTACATTTTCATTTCTACTTTGGATAGCGGGCTCAGAGGGGGGTGCAGTCAAAGGTCATCCCATTGCAAAACTAAAATTTACGTACTTCGTGTATGTACTTCATGTACAGAAATCCTGGCGATACGAAATCTTTATTTGCACACTGATTATGGTTGAGTGAGGCACACCCCTTTGACCTCACAACCTACATCTATTTCTTCCATACATTTTTTTTACAGTTCGATGAATGTTGTTCACATGCATTCGAACTATTTTTACACTAATATTATAAAAGGTTACCATTTTAAAAGCGTGTAAGGTGCAAACATCCACCACTACAACATATATACCAACAGTAGAATTTGGAACAACTTGGCCTATGGATATCGATACAAACATCTGGACCTGGACTGTGGACGAATTAGGGCTTCAATTGCCCCCATTTTTACGACCAACGCTTCTGAGGAACCCCTCTACTTTCTGTTTTGTATTGGAAGACTGACTGCCACTTCTCGAACACTTCTGGGCAGTTTAGGCCACATCATTACTTTCCCATCTTTTTGCTTCGTTTTACATATTTTGAACATAATCTGCCCACACAGAATCAGCACAACTTGGACCCCTGTCAAAGAGCTTCCCACTTTATTGTGATCAAATCTCCACAAAACATTGCCTTAATAAACTGAAGAAAATATGTGTCCAGAAGTTACGGTTTAATATGGGTTTTCTTGATATCATTGGTGTTTCTTTTGGGGTAATTCCTACAACAGCAACTTAAAATCTGTGCAAATCTATTGAACATAGTAGCTATGAACAACACTGTAGAATTGCCATTGGTACTTACTTAAATTGTCCCTGCTCTTTGATTTCTTATTCCTGCGCAGCAACTTCAGCATCTTGTGGCTTGCAATGTTTAATCCATTCAAAGTAAATTAATTCAATGTACATCCAACAGATTGAATTCAAGTCTTATCCTTCTCCGGTGTCATGGATTTCTGAATAATTTATCGTTTTGAACTGCACACATAATCTCTCCTTCACTTTGTTTAACTTATATTTTTTCAACACTTGCCTCGAAGCAGGACTACGATACGCTTTAGTGTGCCAGCGCCTGTTCTAGTTTACTAGATGCCGTTGAATGTTGTTGATAATAATATGAGGAGTCTGTGTACACTTAGCTTTGGCTGAAAGAGTCGGAGGTCAATGTTAGCAGCACGGGAGATGAGCATGAGACTCGATAAATAGATCCCTGGTAAATCCTACCGCTAAATGGTGCAAGAGCCAAAAGGAAAATAAATCAGTCTTGTTTGTCATTTGTTCAATAAAATGTCGTTTCTCTGATTTCAACGAGATGGTGCTTGTGAGATACCAATCTCAATTGACAAGTTGCGCGTACTTTTTGGTCTCCTAACCCAGAAAAAAAGGTGGCCGGAAAATTCAGGGACCGAAGAGAAATTGTATCATTCAGTCCGCAACAAAACGAGTTTTGTTTAGTCACCTCAAGGTCTTGCTTGGATTGTGCCAATGTTGAGTGAGTTCCCTGCCAAAGAGACTACGGTTGTAAAACACAATTGAAACTGGTGTCAGGTGCAAGCAAAGTGCTAAATATTTACTTGAACCATACCCTGTAGGATATATTTTTACAAATCAGTTGGATTTTGGGGAGAGGGGCATTCAAGTCCTCAAAAAAAAAAAAAAAAAAAACACACCTGGAATTTTTTCTTGCATCATGCTCAACTCCCGTGATTCGATACTAACCTCACCCGGATGCAGCAATGTGCTGAATGTCAGTTGTAGCAGTTACCATCGTGTTGGCAAGGATTCCAATAACCCTCGACCCGCCCCATATCAACATTATCATTAGGTCAATATTGTTCTCCTTATCCTCATCACTTTCCGCTTCTCTTGTGTTCTTTTTCGATCACTGTCCTATGTAAAACAAACCTCACTCACACAGGTTCGTCATATATTCACGAATGGTACAGGCTAAACTTTTCATCACATCGTCTCTTCACAATATTACGGCCAAGAGTTTCCTAAAATTTAAATCCTGAAGTCCATGAACTGAAGAGATCTTGAATCTCAGCTATTTCCTGAAGTCATTCATACGTCAATTAAGCCTTTTCCTTTTTGCTTTGTCTTCAAGTCATAAGTAGCAGTAGTTCCAGGTCAAAACTGTGATAAAAATGCCTTATCATTGTTGAATGACTTGAACTGATCGAAGAAAACTTCGATTACTTTCTTGTATAACACGTCCGTTTTTGGTGTATTTCCTGGAGATAACACGCCCTTACAACAAATCCTAAAAATCGTATCCTTCACAGCAACGCTGCATTCACTATGAGGGTTCCTACGTTAATAACATACACTGTTACAAGTACTATAATTAATTAAACAATGATTAGGCTATTGCATACATTGCGTGAACTTTACTGCTTTCACTGTCAATTCACTCAGGCTACTGAATAGAACATTGACCCATGTACTCGTTGCATTGAATTTAACATTCCAATGAAAATACTTCTAAACCCACAGGTCAACATAACAACTTCAAGAAGTCGTCGTTAATCAAAGATGTCCACTCCACTTCCACTCTCTTTCAAACGCAAAAAGTACATTCCTAAGTTTTTCCTGTGGAGGAACTCTAGAGTAAATCCAGTTGACAGACATATCCAGTACCCAAATAGACTTGGTTGTCATTCCTAAACAATGCTGTTATCTGCCATTATCACCACAGTATACATTTAGGATAAGTCACAGTATTTAATGCGATGTCGCATAGCTAAGTGATGTGGCTCATTATGCCCTGCGGCCAGTCGTTAGTCGTTTGACAATTTCAGTGCCGAACACTCATTAGAAGCTACTGGCAACCGAATTTGACCTTTGAAATGAGATCAATTTCTTCCAGATTGAATTCTCTAATTGTGTTACCTTTGGCCACTAAACTGAAATATGAACGTTTACCAACCTATAAAACTACCGAGTTCTCAATCATCCTGGATCTGTTCCAGATGGTTCATTACTTGAAAACTTTAACCCAGTTTAATTAAAATATTTGGCAAAAGCTATCTGTTATATTTTATTTGTGCAATTGAATTCTTTGGGGCCGCTTTCAAATTATGGATATTAGATGAAAACTACTGTTAACAGGACATGTTACAGATTCACATCAGAACAATGTCACTGCTCAGATTCCCTGCCTACTTTTCTTCACATTTAAACTTCACTTCACTTTATTAATATTATGCTCATAAAAAAAACTTACTTAGTTACTAATATTTCTGTCGATAAAGTATCAATTAATTTAATACACAAGTTTGTGGATAAAGCTTTTGTGAAGTGGGGCTTAGATTCTCCACCATGACATCAGTGCTTGAAGGGTTAACATGGCTCTCGCCCCAGTTATTCCGCATGTACATGTGAGAAGACACGGGGACTTGAAGATGAGGAATGTTACATACACTTCCAAATAAAGAGCTGAGAAATCCGTCAAACACAAATCACTGTACTATTCCATTAAACCCCAACCTTGACGGGTTAATATATAAGCGACCCTAACCGCAGTTCAACCAGGCTTAATTTTACACTGATCATCACATTCAGGAAATTTAATTGTTGACATTGTAACATTCATATCTTGTAGAAAGTAAAAAATGGATCAGATCATCTGAAGGTATTGTTAACCATTAATATTTCCAACAGCACTACCCCACAACCTTAATTGACCTTAAGCTTTCCCATAAAAGACGTTAGAAACTTTGTAACATTATGGTGTTCGTTGTTTTACAACGCTTATCTTAATATGCTCTTATTGTCACCAAATATAACTTATAACACCATAACACCATATGTAACTGTATCATTGTATTATCGTTGTAATGTAAGCTTAGGATCAGTATTCGTACAATAGCAAGATACTTTTGATTATTGATGGGGATTATCTAAAAATCACCATTAAATACAATGTATCAAAATAGGTTCTTGTGCAATTGAACAAGACTGAACAATTCCATTGATATATTAACGATTTAATGAAGGTTTCTAACTGGCTATTTGTTAGGTAACAGTAACTCATTGAAAATATTCCCTGAAAAGGTTTCATAATACACTTTAGTTTTAGAACAAACAAATTAAAAATCAGTGGATAAGAAAACTTGTAACTTTTCCACTAAGCGTCTTGTTTTCAATTGTAAATTACTTTCAAAATAAATTTGCGAGCAACATTGCAATTTACTGTTCAAGTGGTAGTGTTGTATATAAATTATTAACGGTATTTTTTTCACCTGGGTCACACATGGACATATATATTGCAAGATCAAGAGTGGTGTTTAAATGCACAGCACTTGATGTAAGTAAAACGTTGGGCATGGTGATCATCTTGTCTGAATAACTTGCCAGCCTGAGTTGGGACACCTGTTGCAAGGTACATTTCTGAGTAGCCTACATCAAATATTGAAATGGGCATTCTTCTCAACATTCCTTAACACTTTTTTCTTAGCTATTTTTCGAAACTATGAAATATTGGGTGATGATCAAGATCATGCACAATAAGGAGGGTGGATCTGTTTACATCCTGGTTCACCCATCTGTCAACTGGAATATTTATATGATTCATGTATATTTCTAAAATTGTATTTCCAGAAATCATCCCTAGGTTTGGATTAAAAAAGAAGAAACTTCATTCAAAATATTCACATTAAAATCTACTTTTTCTCTCCTGACAAGTCCAACCAACACCCCTTGAAACATGTAATCATGATAATAAAATTCAAATTCACGCAATTTCAAATGTCAAAAGGCACGAGCGGAGGGAACTTCTGTGAACTTTTTTGAACTCCTTATTACATGTTTACCTGTTTGTTAAACATCGGTATAAGTTGATAAAAATGACAAACCTTTCAATGGTTTCTCGGCTGAAGATTCATTTTCGTCTGGTTCTCCCTCTCTCGGGTACTGCTCCTCGAAATTATCAGTTGAAAATGAATGTGAACTGTGTGTTTGGGCCGCCATTTTGGTTGATGACCATATACGGATTCCCATGATCCTTGGGATTCCCCTTCTTTTAATTTTTCTTTATATTTTATTTTAACCAGCTCAAAATAAAAAGCACTGATATATCATAAAAGTTATATTTTCAAATTAAACTTAAATTTCATATGAAAGAAGTTAAACAATATCTCCAATGAACGAGAAAGCACGAGGATGGATCAAAATATTTTGGGGAGAAGTCTGGTGATGGGTGTCACTGGTAGAACGTATGCTGGCTTTCATTTAAATGACTATAAGGAAATGCAATTATATTTTTATCATTTAGGAACATGTTTATACATGAATAAAATATATTTGTTATTTGATCTCACTTCAATACGTCATGCCACGAAAACTTTAAAATTTGCTCTATTTCTCCCAAAATTTGAGGGCATTTCCATGTCTATTTTTAGACACATTGTGAGGTCATAACCATATGATCTAACGTCACGGGCGAAGTAGGATCAAAACCAAAACACACCTGCTTTTTCATTAAAAGTTTCTTGTGACTGACGAGACAACAGCTCCAGAGGATTCCTAAAAGGACCTTAAAAACTTGCCAAGGTAATTAGACATCGGATATCGTATTTCATGTTTCTCAGTTGCTTCTGAAATGTCGACGAAATTTATGAGACTGGTAAATCTAGATCTATCTGATTTCCCCTTTTGTGTCAAAAAATATCGAACGTTCTGACAAAACGACTAAAGCATTAATACTTAGTCCATAAAGGTATAAAATGACACCCACGACCCATCGACTGATATTAATTAGATTTAGGATGGAGAAGACGAAGTTTTGAAATATTATCGGTTATGTCGGCTTGACTGGTCAATATTTGACTTTCATGCATGCTGTGTTTGCTTCTCTGTCAGCAAATTTGGTTATATGTCTACCGGTACACACCCGTTAAAGCAAAGAAGAACATACCGGTTTATGTGAAACATAAAGTTGGCCATCGTCTGAGCCACGTTCTTTCTCAGTTGCTGCTTTCTATCCTTCGCCATTGCTTGTATTACCATCCATTGTACACGTTAGTCACTTGTTCCAGGAAGAAGACTTATTAATTACCAGTCAGGACCTACAACAGATCACCAAGATGTCTCTGTATCCATCATTAGAAGACATGAAAGTAGACCATATGGCTCAGGTAGGGAAGCATTTATTATGTACGTTTCAATGCTCGATTGCTGAATTATTTTGAAAACAGGAAACTTTTACTATTCAGTATTGATCAATATCTGTGATATGAATGACATAGTGTTTGCTCCGAAGTGGAAATTAAAGTTCATTAATACCTAACTGGCATTGAATGGTCGTCTTGGATATTATTTCAAGGTTTTATGTGAATTACTAATCCGTATGTAACAATTAATATTAAATATTTTACTTTGTGTTGTAATTGCAGGCTCAACAGTCCTACGCCCAAGCTGCAGCAGCACAAGCAGCAGTCGCCTCCCAGGCTATTGAGGCGCCCCCGGCGTACGGCGCCGCCTACCCTCCACAACAGGTCGCCATCGCCGGCCTGTACCCGTCACTTGATGAATACATGGGACTGTCTCTGGCACCCGAAGTTATCGAACAACATATGCAGGTTGTACCAAGTCAGGTAAGGATCATCTTAAGGACCTATTGGCACTAAACGAAAGTGAAAACGTCAAAGAGAATTTTCGCATTCCTTTTCGATTTCACTCGGTGTGAACGGGACTTAAACTCTGCCGGTGTGGTGTCGTAAAATCAGTATCAGACGGCATAATTTATTTAACGAGGAAATGATTGGAAATGATTAATGTGCACAACTGATGAGGATTAAAGGGAAGAACCAGAAAGGAGAAATGTACATATAGTCGCAGAGGAAAATAAATGGTTGATTTTGTTCGTTCTTGTTCAGGGTACGGATGTGGCAGTCCGACCGAATGCGGCGGGACAGATGCAGATTGCTCCACTAACAGGAGACAGTAAAGGCCTAAGGAGAGCGGAGATCAGACAGGGGGTCAGGGAAGTTGTTCTCTGCAAGGACCAGGATGGAAAGATGGGACTCAGAGTTAGAAGTGTCAACAAGGTATTTGAATATTAAGCACTGTTTACACTTAACGTCTGCGTTTACGTCAACGTCAACATTTGTGTCAAGTTTTGTATTGAGTGAATGGGTTCAAACCCATTCTCTGTATCAACGTTTGTGTCACCATTAACACAATGTTAAAAGTTAGCGCAGACGTTGATGTTGACGCAAATGCAGACGTTAAGTGTACACATTTGACTTGCCTTTGTGTATTGTTGTCGCTTTGCTGAACATTCCCTCATATACATGTGGAAGATTCATTCACGAACAACAGGAAACTCTGACGTGTTTACGCTTTGATATAGATTGTAATATAGGACACTACGTAGATTGTTATTGATTTATTGGTCCATGGATGATATTTGCACAATTTCATCACGGAATCAAGGATAAGATATATAGCAAAAATATAGCAACATTATTTGAATTTAATATCCTGTTCACAGGGTATATTCGTTGCATTTGTTCACCGCAACTCACCCGCTTCTCTGGCGGGTCTCCGATTCGGCGACCAGATCCTGCAGATTGATGGACAGAACACAGCAGGTTGGGACACGGATAAATGCATGAACGTCTTAAAGAAATGCAAGAACGACAAGATCACCATGGCAATTAGAGACAGGTAAGAAGACTTCTTACTTCCAAATTGTGTCTAAAATTGTATGTTTATATGTGTTCACGGACTGATGCACATTTTATGAACGCCTGTCAGTATCATGGGATGTGTGGCAAAATAACGTGATCTCATGGGGTAGTTTCATACATATTGCACGGCCATCATGTGACAGACCCATAAAAGTGACACACCTAAATACCTGTGTTTACTTTGGGATAAAAAGTACCAACGGTTAATTGAGATCATGGGTAGGGTAACTAACAGTGGGCCGCATAAAGTTATCGCCGGTCAAGTTTTCAAAACAAAATAATTTGTTCAGTGAAAGATTGAACATGTAGTGTCAGTTGTTTAGTAAATGGGTTTATGTGTCTTTCAGGCCATTTGAGAGGACAATCACGATGCAGAAGGACAGCGCTGGGCACATTGGGTTCGTGTTCAAACAAGGCAAGATCACTGCGATTGTAAAGGACTCATCTGCCGCCAGAAACGGAGTTCTCACCGAACATCAACTCGTAGAAGTCAACGGACAGAACGTTGTGGGATTAAAGGTACAGCTCTATTATGCAGACACTTCTTTCAAAGTTCGGAATAGAGTTTCTTGAATAGTTTTCAGCCTATAGATATCAATCTTTGGCAAAAGCGTCATCATCAAGACGACTCAATGATAAATAGACTCTAAATAATGAAAAAAAATCGTGCCGCTGCAGATTAATCATGTGGTCATATTTTAAAATCTGTAACATTTATTGGATCACTTTCATTGTGTTGTTTTCCTTTCAGGACAAGGAGACTGGAAAGATCGTAGATGATGCAGGACAAACTGTCACAATAACCCTAATCCCAACCTTCATTTATGATCACATCGTCAAAAGGTATTTACTTTATCCTGGGAAATACCTGGCTTCCTCGAAAGCCATTTTATTGTTTCAAAGTGACCCATTAATGTCTTCCACAAGCGCTTTTATGGAAATTCTACACTGCAGTTTTATTGTGAGCGCGAAGTTGCGAAAAGATCCGTGATGCTATTGCCGTGATGTTTTATTATATTTATCCCATTTCAGCATGGGTACAAGTTTGGTGAAGAAATACATGGATCACTCAATTCCCGACATCTAAACTACCAACCACATACGGATATTCCTTAAATTTACTGAGATACACAACTGCAGTCCATATACTTATAATTACCACAAACCGATAAGACCACGGTTACGTTTAAGCAGCACCACATTCACTTCCGGTAGGATTATTACGCACCCAATTTGTTTCCGGTAGAATGGAGTGCCGGGTCCAGAACGACAGAACGATCATGAAGGCTTACATTGGATAGATCTGTGATACTACTGGTGTTTAATGGACCCGCCTCTGTATCAGTTGTAGGATAGAGTAGTTTTGTGTTCGGTTGTCAATATATTGTTGTGAACTTATAGATACATGAAGTAAATTGCATCGTCACAAGGAACATGGACGGTTTTGGAATTCAGGCTGAGGACGGTAGGTTGATCTGGTAATTTTACCTGATTCTAGAGTCGCACATGTTCAATACATTTACAGAATATAGAATACCATGTTGTGTAAAACCTGTGCCTTTCAGAGTAATACAGTGATTCTTCATCTGTTCTCCAAATTGTTGAAATATTTTGCAAACAATAAGTAATGTAAACCCAGCACTTTGTGCGCTCGTTGACGTATTTTGGTTTGGGACAGAGAAATGCTCAGGTTTTTTAGGGAACAGCAAAAGCTTAAAAAATGGAACTATTTCATAAAACAAATGTTTAGTAATAAGTAAATCTGCTGTTGGTACAGCTAGTTGAAACTTTGTAAAAATTAGTAGCAACAAAACCTTATCCATTATTATCATGCATGGCGGACCTTGTAGAGACAGATATTGTATGCAATGGCTCGTGGTACACAGGATCCCACTGACAATGAGTTAAAGAATACAAAGGAAATACATATAATATTGTAGTAAGCCGGTGCTCCGAACAGCTCGTGGTGACCAAATTTTTTGAACATTTATCTCAATGATTGTGCGAAAGTAACTGCGTGCGAGTTCAGACTGTACTCATTGTAAATGGGACCCAGTGTATTTCCTCTCCATCATCTATTTTATTTTAAGCCAAATATAAAGACTATATTGAACGTTAATGTAAACCTTTGCTGTAAATACTGATTCATGACTGTATTATATTTATAAACCTGTATTACATTAAACTTTGAAGTCCAAATGAGAAGTACCAAGTTTCCAATTTGACAAGTCTGTTATTTCTGCTACTTTTATTCTTATCATTTTGCTAATGGTCAATTTGATAAGAAATTAAAGGTGATCAGCGAAAGCAAGTTAAAGTCACAGAAAATCTATTTGTATCCATGTATTTAAAAAAATATATAACTCTGAATTCATGATATTAAGTAAACATTGACCCTTATGGTGACAAGTATATATAGACAAAATGTACTGAAAAAAAATGTAGTCAAAACTTGGTGCTTGATTTGTGTGTGTAATATTTACATGAACAGGCCAAAGAGGCAATTAGCAGGACTTGTTGCTGGCGAGGACAAAGTTGATTGAAAAGGCCAGGTTACCCTGACTTTGTAACCCCCCCCCCCAAAAAAATGACATGACGTCGAGGTTTCGTTCACACTGAGCTGAAGTGAAGCGATGTCGCTTTCGTGCTATGTAAATGTAGCTTATTAAACCGAGCAAAATTGGCGCCGACTTTGTGATTTCTCTTTTGCTCAGTGGGAACACATCATAAAGTATAGCCACATGTAGTTAGTTATTTAGTTATTAAGGATCTCCTTTTGTTGCTTAAGGTTGTCCCTTATATTTTATTTACATACGCTTTCTTTCAAAAATGTGTATTCGTACGATCTAAAATATCTAATGGCAAATTATTGCCACAGGTATTTTCTATTATACTGGAGAACAAACAAATATACGAAAATGTAATGAAATAACTGTACCAACATTCCATTGTTTAGGAGCTGGTTCAAAATTCTTGCCAGATCTTTGAAGACGTTTTTACGACTAATAATCATATCACTGTGGCATATGTAAAGAATAGGAAGCACCATCATTTTACCTTAATTGATTACTGTCGATAAATGCAAGTTACTTTTTTGTGCCCAAAGAAATTGTCGCATTTTTCTTTTGTTGTCATTAAAATTTTCATAAAATGAAAATGATCAAGAAATGATTTTGTTTAAGAGTACTATTAGAGATTATGATTACACCTGTTAGTGTTAAAAATGATAAATAATTTTATACAGATTACATGTTGTTCTGTATGTGTTTGCATTTACCCAATATTACGTGATGGACAAGCTCCTTTGTATCATCTGATAATTTAATATTTGTCAAACTCTTGACCTACTACACAAGTATGTCGAATAAAATTTTAAAAATGTGAATCTCGTTGTCTTTAATAATTGTGGAGTTCGGATTTTGACTTGGTAAGCACTTTTCAGCCCAGAGTTTATTTAAAGTCAGGGTGGATCCCCTTGTTTGTGTGTTTTGGCATCCGTGCGCGATGGATTCCTCAGATTCCGCTCTGAGTGCGAGACCAGCTAACCTCTTGGCGGCCCGCATTCTGAAGACTTGGGACATACCTGTGTGAGATTGCATGGCACATCTTTTTTCAAGAAATATGCACCAAATATTTTTGTACAAATAATTTATTTCACCAAATTGTGAACAATCACAATTACAATATCATTATAAACTATGCAGAAAAATTTAACAAATTCAGTACAATTATTTGAGCATCAACAAAGTCATGTCTTTAACATAAGAGACGAGACAGATTAGTGAGCTACTAAAATCATCAATCCGGTGTTACCTAAAAACGAGTACCGTATTTCTCCCAAGTATGAAAATATGCAACATCGTGAGAAGTCACAACAGCGCAGCTGACTCGTTGCCATAATGGAATCTTATTATGACATCATAATAGCTGGCAATGCTTCTGTGTAAACAAATTCCCACCAATGACTGGAGCCTAAAGTAGGCGTACTTATCATAAAGCTGCCAAGGCATATTCCCAAAAAACTATGGGCTACCTTTTTCAATCACTGTGCTGACTCTAATGAGCCAGCAACAAATTCTCGTGGCGTATCTTACCTCGTAGAGATACGGTATAAGTGGACATCGAAAATTTACAACACAATCAAATAAATTTAAAACTGCACCCCAGAGAATACACTTCCTACTACATTAACAAAAGTAAATAAATATTGGTGAAATATCGGCAAACATGTGCAATCGAAATTTTAATACATGTACATCGAAAAGGCCGAAATGAAAAAAAGATGAGGAAATTGTAACAGTCAAAAATTGGCAGTTCCAAAAATTAACTTAATCCGGAAGATGCAACTGACTGGGAACACGAAACAAACTTAAAGCAATATCTACCTAATTTTTAAAAGAAGCACAATAAAGTTTTCTGTGCCATTTTGAACAGCAACAATACCGACAATATGATACGATATTTGAGATTATTTGGAGTGAATACTTCAAGAATTCAAGTTTAATTAATGAACGAACATTATGTGAAATGCATATGTCAGATAAAATATCCGACTTATCAATTATGGTCATTTTGTAAATTTTCAGAAACATAGATTACAGTAAGAAAAACTGACATGGACATTTTCTTAAAAATTATTCGGGTATACGATTTTACACAATTATTGAAACAGGAAAAAGAAGAACAGTTTTTAGAACGCCATTCAATTGTAAACACTGTATGACTAATATCAATATGACTGTGCCTTCACATAGTCGGGAACAAAGGTTGCAGAAATATGTACCTATAGCAAGGTAATTGTATTAAACATCAAAATGCTTCAGCTGATCAATTGATACCGTTATCTTTTAGAACGTTTAACTACAGGGCACCAGTACAGATAACAAATAGTGTAAGATTCTGACGTAAGCCTTCGTTAGCGAGAACTTATGGCTTGTTTACACGTAACGTGTGCGTCTGCGTGTGCGTCAACTTCTATATCAACTTTAACATTGAGTCAATGGTGATGCAAGCGCACATACAGAGAATGTCTTCAGACCCATTCCCTGTGTTTTCCATTAGCACAATGTTAAAGTTGACGTTGACATTGACGCAAACGCTACGTGTAAACAGAGCTTAATAGTCTGGTCGTTGACACAAACACCTGAACTCGACGTCTGTGTCAAAGTTTAACATTGTGTCAACGGTGACACAGGGATTATGCAACGTTCACTTGTGATCCTTTTAACATCAGAGCTGTAGGCCCGCATTGCTCAGTGTACCTATCCTGTAACGGTCAGAATGTAAATCTTCCTGATCCATGGAAAATGGGTTGAGGGGAATATTTTATGCTTTTCGTACCCATAGAATAACTGGATAAATATTTACATTCATTTCTGTGTGTACAAATTACATTTCAGCCCCATAGAAATCCTCGTCCTCAAACTGATGCACATTCTGGCCGTATTTTACACACCATTGCCCTTATTTTAAACGATAAGACAAACTTTGCCGCTGATGTCTGAAAACTAAGCATCTGCGCAACAAATAAGCATGGAATACAATCACAACAGGTGCATCAACAAAAAGTTGCCTCGCTGTTTTTTGTGAGGTTTGCAAAATGCTCAGTTGACACCTCGAATTTCGAGTTTACATTTTGTGTGCATAGAGTTTACAGCTTCCATTATTTTGCCCAGGAATATCATAAAAACTGTTCTATTACAATATATAGTAATTTTTTACTTGAAAATATAAGTTTCATTTAAAATTCCTAGATTTAGACTTATTTGTGTGAAGTGTGCTGTTAAATTAGTCTAAATAAAGGGATTTAAAATAAAAAAAATAATTTATGCAAATAAATTACAAATACATATTGTTATAGAATATTTTATGCTATTCCTAAGCAAAATAATGGAGACTCTATACACTAGACTCGAGATGTCGACTAAGCATTTTTAAACATAAGTCTTGTGTTCCTGTCAACGTCAGTCAAGACGAAATAACTGTTCATATGTTTCTTAATACTGATGTACACAAAGTAATCTGAACAGTACACACAAAAGGTTAAACCCGAAACCGGCTTGCTGGGTGATCTATTTTCAGTTAACCTAACTTCGTTCGCAAATGCTTCCGTGAATGCTTTTAAGCATGTATGTATTAGACTATCAACGGCCTTCGACACCAATGAGATTAGCCTAAAATGATTAAACCCAGGAATTTTACCAGACCTGTTCGTTGGAAAACACAAACAACAACGACCATTTTTGTTAACTTTTAGAGGTCTCCATTAACCCATCCATAACAACCCTCCTCAGCCAACTATGCATTGTTTCACACAGAACACAGACTCAAATCACATGGAACAAAACACACGTGATTACGAAATTGATGCGAAGCCAAAAACGTAGCACCTCAAGGCATGTTTACATGAACGCATATTTTTAATTAAAATAACAGTAACGCGAGAAAAAAAAAACGATTGAAGGTTTGCAATTTTTGCCGCAAAAAAGGCACATTTAACTGTTAATACAACGGTGTTAATAATTTACGACGTATAAAAGTAACAATTTTTACAACTTGTGCTAGCTTTGTACATTACCCACAACTCTTCGCATATTTTGTTCAATGACCATTGCAAATCTAGGCGACTAATATGATTTGTTATCACAATGAAACATTCATCAGCATTTTTCAAATTTGATACGAATCGATCACTCTAACTCATAGTTAGGTGTTTTAAATTTAAGGCAGATCTACAGCCCAAAATTAATGTATTGAAGAAAGTGTAAAAATAAAAATTGAACGCCTTCTCATTAAGAGTTGAACACCCTCTCCCAACACAGCATTTAGAACTGTGACATTTTAATTTTTATTTCTTTTAATCTTGTTTTCTTCTGAGGACGCAGATGAAATTCAATGTAATTTTTGTTACTATCTACCTTGTCTGTGTGGTGCATATTCTTGCTTGACAAAAGGTTCACTGTAATAATATATCAGGGTATAAAAATGCTGAAAGCAACAATGCAAACTTGTGCATTTGTATTTGAGGTAGTGGGCATTAGGGATCCAAACTCTGAATTGATACTGCAAGCAAAAATCTGCAAAGTACAAATATCGTTCTTGTACTGTAAAGCAGCTGGACTGTATTGCTCGTTCAGTGTTCGATTAAAAATGGTTACTGAAGTGAAGCAGCATTTCTTGATATCACACTAGCTATCATGAGGCAAGAAATAATAATAATATATGTACGTATACTGTCAAACCTAAACACTAGAGGTGTACACAAGAATTTCCGATTTTAACCATATGCGATTGGACCACATGTACGTACAGTATTTAGGTCTTATGGCATATTCACACTGCACCGGAACAGAACC
The DNA here is from genome assembly GCA_038406175.1 of Haplosyllis leylae. Classification (NCBI taxonomy): domain Eukaryota; kingdom Metazoa; phylum Annelida; class Polychaeta; order Phyllodocida; family Syllidae; genus Haplosyllis; species Haplosyllis leylae. The sequence continues at coordinate 11,514 of JBCAUG010108716.1, read as the reverse complement.
GGGACAGGGACTGGAACTGGACTGGCACAAGAGGAAACAATGGATCCCAGTTCCTTTCAGCATCTTGGACCAGTGTGAACATTTCTGTACAATATATTAGGACCCATTGGTCCCAGTACTCTTCCCTGTACCTGTCCCAGTCCCGGTCCCATACAGTGTGATGAAGCCATTATGGATCATTTACACTGACTGACACCGACTCCGAAACGGAGACGGTGGCACACTTCGACTCAAAGCTTTCACATTGTCGATGAGTGTGAACACTCGCACACAATTCCATCCATGTGATTTAGATTGGTCTTGGTATGTTAGTCAGTGTGACTGAGCCGTATACCAGCATAAAGCAAGTAAACCGTAAAGCATATTGCAATTTTGAAATTATTTTGTTGTCGAATGTCATGGAACTTCAGACGTGGCGTAGATAAGTAGAAAGCCTTAGCAACATCACAAAAATTCTCACGACTCCTCTCCTCCTTGCCTTTTAGACCATTGGGTTTATCGTTCCATTCGCTATACCGTCCAGCCAGGAGGCAAGCTGTTCGAATCCGGCTTCTCTGCATAAATCTGCTGGCACCTGACCCTCCTGAAATTGTTACCCCGAAATTTTGATACTCTTTTAACTGGTGTAAATAGAATTAGCGGATGATTCATAAACATTGTTTCTCAATGTGAGAAGAATACCACTGATTTCAAAAGCAAAGTAGAAATTTAGTTGCAGTACAAATATAGATTGGTAGATAACTTATTTTCTTTCAAGATAATTTTACTCAGATGACATGCTTTGCCTAATACTGAAATCTGTGTGTGGATAAGAATCTAAAAAACTGTCGAAACACAAGAGACCACTGAAATATTACAAATAAAATTAAAATACCTTGTTCGCTATTTTTGGATCTGCACCAGATCTTGCCAGTTCCTTTACGACTTTCATGTGTCCAAATAATGCAGCAGCATGCAATGCAGTCTCCCCATTCTAAAACGTAACTATGCACATTAAAGAAATTGCACTTGGTGGCAAAATCCCATCAATAGAATTTTTCGCGATACACAAATATCATGACAAATAATGTAATGTAACTGGCTCATTCACACTGACCGAAACTGACTCCGATTGCGAGAAAGTAAAATGGATTTGAGAAATGGGGCACTCAAAACATTCATCACCTATTAATGACATCTACTGTAATTTTCTCGTAGTTGGAATCGGACTGGGATTCGGAGTTGGTATCGGAGTCAGTCGGTGTAAATAAACCATAGATGGCGACAGTCTTACTGTGTATTCACACTGCCGAATTCTGATTCCGATAATACTATTAAACATTCCATGGAACCCATTACGGGCCATATAAAAATCGGAAGCAGAAAAGGACTGGGAATAGGACAGTGTGCACACTCCCTTAGGGCGCTTTTACACCAAGCGTGAAGCGACGTGATTTACCTGAAGTAATCCAAGTGAAGCATTCTGTTTGATAAGTTCCTTTGTAATATCCAAATGACCCTTGTGGCAAGCTTTGAACAGGGCAGTAGCACCATCCTACGGTTTAAAAAATATTATTCTCGAAGGGTCATTCAAGCCAAGTGAAGGCAAAACAAGAAACGAATAAGTAAGCAACGACCTTCCCTCCATTTTGATGTTTTTTGACGTCGGTACAAATAGAACCATCGAAAGACTTGTACCAATTTCTAGCGATATCAATTTCGCTCTATGTGAACAAACTTTTAGTGGTGAAAATGGGTGAAAACGCTTAGCTAATTCCACGACAATATGTGCACTGAGGTCTCTAATATCAACACAAAATAATGGAGATACAACAATTTCTTACATCATCATCATCATCATCATCATCAGTTTATTATTTTATGAACATTACAGGAGTGTAACATCACTTTTTAAAATAATTTTTATGTTCAAAAGACTTCAGATGGAATTCGAATACTCAGCAAAAAACAAATGTATTAAATATCCATAGGATTAGTAACAGTTAGTTCGGCAACGGTGAAAGACAGATACCACAGGCACTTATCTCTCTGCTAGCATCTGTATTACAAGTTATCTCTATTGGGAACGTAATTCAGTGGAACAGTGCATCTACTGAAGACTTAAATATGAAATATGACTCCTCTAAGCGAAATCACTTTTAGTTGAAAAGGTTTTTCGTCAGGAATCTTACTTCTCTTGGAGCATCGACTTCAGCACCCGCCCGCAGCAGCTCCTGGACAATGGCTAAATGGCCCATTTGGCAGGCGATCCATAGAGGACTAGCGCCATCCTGAAGGAAACAATACAAATATATCAATTTGCTCACTAGTCCAGTAAAGTTTGTCACGTGTGGAAATCACACATGGCAAGTGTATATGGTTGACCCTATTATTTGTGTCAGTACCGAATCGTACCAACATTACGCTCTTTTTATCTGAACAACGTTAAGCCTTGAATAATTTACACACCTTCCGTTTCATGTTCACTTTGGATCCTCTTTCTAGCAGAAATTTTAACATTTTGTGGTGGCCATTTTGTGCAGTTATAAACAGAGGAGTAGCGCCGTCCACCATCTACAAAATTACAATGGGACAATGCAAAATATTTTAAAGTTGTGGTTCCTGCAACTTTGGTAACAAACTGAGGCTTCATGTCCATTGAATTTTCAACCAGAGCAGGATTTTCGATTTTAGGATTCTTTTGATGATCAAATTTACATAAAGAGAAAAACACTGATATATCTTTTGCAACGTGCGGAGTAGAATTAGTTCTACCTGTACATGGATGTCAGCAGAGCTTTTCAGAAGGCAATCAGCAACTTCAATGTGATTGCATTGACAGGCGACGAAAAATGGCGTTCCACCGTCCTTTACAAGCAAATAAATACATTTTATTGCAAAATATCCATCTTCATTTTCGTCGGGTATAATTCTAAAGCCAGTTCTTCGCTACTCGTTTATCAAATTTTAGTAGGAATGAAAGATGTAACAGGAGTCATAAATGACAAAATATGTGGTTCTACAATTCATACACGCTATCGGTTCTGATGTGTTCAACTTTGATGCGTGATTACTAACAATGACCAGTACAAAGAAGCAATGAATACTCACATAGCTGGGCAGATCAACTGGAGCACCATGATGTAAAAGCTCTTTCACAATGTCCACGAATCCGCCTTGAGCCGCAAAGAATAAGGCACATGTACCCGTCTAAAACAACGAAAACCGATTCAATTCTTTTTTAAAATTGAAACAAACACCACGAAATAAATCACTGTAAAAATTGTTGATTGTTCAACTGCATTTGTAAAAAATAAAAGAAACTAGTCTCAATTAGCTTGTGTCTCGTCAGTCGAAAAGATGATGATACAGTGTACTCACCAGGCGGCGAGCGGCTGGATCCGCCGATTGTTTCAACAGTTCTCTGACGCACTCCACATGGTTATTCGCAGCGGCCAAAACCAGAGGTGTTGTCCCTTCCTGGAATATGCGGGAATTGAACACAACCTCTAGTGCGAGAAGTCACTTGAATCTAACCATTTTGCCGCAAAAAAATTAATTAATTAAAAAAAATCATTGGTACGTTCTTGAATTTACTAATTAAAAAGTGCAAGATTTAGATCATTGAAATGACACCGAATACTTTTATAAAATCACCTTATCCTTGCAGTCTACATGTACTCTTCCTGTTTCGAGGACTTTTCGGAGCAGTTCCACATTACCTTGCAGAGCTGCCAAATGCAGCTGCTGGTCGGATGCCGATTCTTTCTACAAATGACAAGAGAGGTTGGGGAGTTCAAACTACATGTTCCCTTTAAATCTTACCCAAAAGACGATTTACTTCTGACGTCTCTTAACAGTTTCAGACTTCATCCATATCGATCTGAAATCAAGACTAAAAACTACGGAATCTCTGAATACTCTTGTCAAATTGTATTGAAGCATAAAATGTCAGCACACATCCTACGAAACACGGTCGATAGTGTCAGCGGCTCTCTTGATTTTTCTCGATCTTGATAGCTGTTTTGGCTCTTGAAACTTGCCATCCATTCTTTGGGAAAAAAATTGATTATTTAATTCGCAAGGGATATTTAATTATGCGTATTGTGGTGTGGATCACAGGTACTCAGAAAAAATGTCGTACTCAACCGTAACAGTTCAGGATTTTCTTTTATGTGTGGCTAATGGTCTGGCCTAAAATCTTAAAAACAAATCACCACAAGCGGTGAGCCCATGGTGTGGATGTGGTGATGTCTGATTTGCTGATCGGTTTTTACCTTCTGCACATCGTACTAACACGCAGAAATACAAACGACTTTGGAACTGCAGTAAACCAAATACTGATCAAATATGACATTACATCGACAAAAAGGTACTCCTCGTTTAGTGTTGAATAGATCTACAATGTAACAGACGATGCCTTTGAACTTTATGAATGACGTTGATAATATACATGATAAACAAAATGCATAAAAACCAACACATAAAAATGCGTGCTATTTTGAGGTTAAAGTACTTACTTTTAAAGACATGGCAACACTTGATGAATTGACAACAATGTTACAGACTTTATGCTACACATAAAGATGAAAAATAATCTGTAATAAAATTTTTTTTACAGTAAATCTAAAAGTAACTGCCAAGATGAGTGATCAAAGCCGCCATCACTAAAATGAGCCCCCTACAGCATGACGCACAATAAACAAAACAAATATTTGAACATTTCCTGCTAAAATAATAGCCTTTAATTTTTAGAAATTGTATTAGCTTTTAAATATGTTTTCACTTGGACCGCAGAGAGTTTGTTCTTTTGCTATTTCTAATTTTTTTGTTCAAATAATCCCCTAAGTTATAGAAGAAAACCAAAATGGACACATAAACAAAAAAATCACTGCTCACCACAGCACATTTTCTTGAATTTTGTCCAATTTCACAGTTAATGTGCGACAGAACAATCGCAGTAAGTATGTACCTATATTCTCCTTGTTTCTATCGCAAGATGTTCAGTTGTAAAGGCTAATGTCATGGTTCGGGGATTTGAAACCTTCCGTAACGTCTTTATGATCATGGTAAAAAGTTTAAATTTATTTAATGAAACATTTGTTTGACACAGTGATGCTACCGCCGGAGTGACCGACAAAGAGTTGCCTTTTTCAGGTTCTTGACGAGAGAATTGGAAACCCGCTTGATTTTCTAGTGTCTCAATGTACAAAAGAATTTAAAGAACAAGAAAGTGATCCTGCGTGACCACAAGAGACATACAGCCCGCTGCGTATCAATACTCACTCTTCTGTAGTGTCCCAGCCAGGGGTACCCCTGTCCTAGCTGGGGCACCCCCTCTAAGAAAGGACCTAGGACCAGAGACCAGGGAAAGAACCTGGGATGGGTAACCCCCTGGGAAAGGACCTAAGGCCAGAGACCTGGGATAGAACCTGGAACTGCCCCCCCATGTGTTGACAGACAGGCACCTGTGAAAACAGTACCTTCCCCATCCTTTGGATGCGGGCGGTAATTACGTAAAGACTTTGGATATCCATAAGCCAGTATATATAAATTCTGTATTAATGCTCGCCGTGTCATTTACCTCTATAGGGCAGAGAGCAGAGTTACAACAATATTGTATGCATCATTTGGAACATCTGGGTGTCATGACCATTTGTTGTGATTTCTTTTTTCCTCTGCAGAATAAAAAAATGTTATAACACGAAATGCAACATTTGAATTGTGATCTCAGTAGATATCTTACGGTAGGTACCTTAGGACATGACAGCTATCACGGTAAATACTGGTTCATGCAATCAGGAGTCTTTCCAAAGATTACAAGGGAAAAGTTTGCTTATTTTTTTATTTATCTGCGTTGCAAGTGAATCGCTATAATACTGGGGGGGAACCGATGTTTGGGATGGGTGCAGTGTGGGAACATATTGTTGCAGGTTTTACGTGCAGAGTTTGACCGATGAAACATGCCATCAAGTAAACAATCGCTTCACCCACTCATCTCCGATACAAATCTGGTTTCACATGGTGGTTCTTTTATCACTTGTAAACTTTCTAGCTCGTGAGCTTCTTTACCCATCAGATTAATTCCTGAAAATTTTCACCTGCTTCACCATGATTTAGGACATTTTCGTAAAATTTACAGTATTTTTAGTTGTTTTTTAATCCCTTGTATGCAAATGAAGGGCAACCCAACCTGGATCACATAACGGGAAGAGATCCTTTGTGAATTAATTGTCAAATGAATAATCACTATTGTTTCTCAGCCATGTGTCCAAACTAATGGTTTATTCACATGCAGAGACCGATACCGAATCCGCGAAATTCCATTATCAGTGTGAACACTTCTTTACAGTTTCATACCAGCCATTTACTTCTCAGACTCTATCTCGGTCAGTGTGAAGACACCACTAACAACCACGTTACGCAATGGTTAAACAACAGTTTCAGTGTCTCATGTTCCTCAATAAATTAACGGCCTTGGTTGTTGCGGATGTGTGGTCATTAGTCGATCAGATACTGCTAAGGCTGATTATTAGATATTTTTTTCACGTTCAGTAGTTCTTCCTTGCTATCACTCATAATGTTCATTTTGAGCGTAGACGACTGTGGTTTGAGTCACAGAGGTGGCACTGAGTATTGCCAGTGAACAGGTGCGCAAGAAAGATCAGATGTGGACCCATCAGAATATGCCCAACCACTTCCACTTCTTTCTAATGGGAAAAAGATATGTGGAATATTTATAAATGACATACGTTTGCCCAGATTGATGTGTTTCAACGGAAATGCGCCTTTACTTGGCATGTCGCCTGAATGTTAATCTTGGAGGAGGAATCTTTTTCTCATGTGAGAAAGACAACATTGAAAAGTCATGTACAAGTGAACATGGTGAAGTGCCCTTGATATGACGCAAAATCTTTGTAGGGAGGGTTTTTGATAAAATAATCATAACCAATCATTCAATTAAATATTTTCATAGGAGACAGCATTCCACAGCTTAGTTACATGTATTATTTGACCAAACTAAATGATTATTTATTCCATCTGAGCAAAAGAGTTTGACCTTCGTTGTTTGTAGATTAATATTGATGATGATTATCGCAACATGTGACATCTGATTGGAAAAGGCGTTTTACAAATGTCGCATTCATTTCTCATAAAAGATAATTTTGTTGTTAATTTTGACAACAAAGTAGAAATAAAAAGGAAACGGAATACATGCATTAATAAATGTTCAAATTAAATCACCTTTGACGCTTTATTTCTGTTACGAAGATCGTTGGAAGGGGTCAATGCCAAGCGGCCCACATGCCACGGGTATGCGGATTACCATAGACATACATACCAGCTGCTGCTTGTTTTTTTCAGAGGGGAGTAAACATCACACCACCAGCTGCTAACTACTCTGCTGCAGAATGCCCTACTAACATCATTACACATTGTTGTACGAGAGTGACAATTTAAGTCTATGGGATTACTCTTTCTTGCAAAAAAAGTTAGGATAAAAGGTGGGAAATCGGAGGCTAGAAATTGTTTCTCCGTTAAATAAGGTGACAAAAAATACCAAATATTGAGTGGACCATGGAACATCAATTAATGCTGGAACAAATATTGACGGAAGGAGGCAAATGCGAGTATTTCATAGTGTAACTACATGGTCTAAAACTACTTGTTACACGTGACTGCTATGTCCGGGAAGTGTAAATGTTTTGTATATGAAATTTTGTAAAAAAAAATATTGTGGAAACGCCCAGAACGTTTCATTTTAAAGGTGTCCTCACATTCAAAGAAAGCGAACGTGAATGCGACATTGTTATCTGGCACCTGGATAGGTCCCAAATATTGATAAAAGATTTATTCCTGTTGAATGTCGACAAAGATCGAAGACGTTGTGATCTGTTCGCTTCCGTCCAGGTGTGAATAGATCCTGACAAGCGAACGAGAAAATTTTCTTTGATTGTTTTCACCTTCCAGTATGATCAACACATTTACATATTTAACAAGAATCCCGCTTCAAAATAATGTCACTTTCGCACAGTATACATGTAGCTTAATGTTTAACATATTTTGCAGGGTTGGACGATAAGACCGGAGTCCAACAGCGCAGTATAGAGAACTCCAGTGTCAATGCTATGCCACCCGGAGTGAAGAAGTTACCAGAGAGGAAAGGGAGGAATAAAAGCAGCATCATGACGGGAGATGCCGAGCTGGCCGTGCGATTCCTACAGGAAGGCGATTCATCCGACGAGAACACTGACGAACAACTCCGAGTCTCCTACAGACAGTGTGAGTACACCTTTAGTTGAATTACCAAGGAACAGCTGTGAGTCTTCTAAAGACTGTAAGTACACCTTTAGCTTAATTAACAAAGAATAGCTGTGAGCCTGCTACAGACAATGTGAGTACACCCTTAGCTGAATTACCAGGGAATAGCTGTGAGTGTACCACAGATCGTGTGAGTACACCTCAAGTCAAATTATCCATGCTCAGCCGCAAGTTTCCCACAGAGAATATGAGTACACCTTTAGTTGAATTAGCAGGAAAGAGCTCTCTGATTATGCTGTAGATAGTGAAAGTACACCTTTGGTTGAATTACCGGGGAAGAGCTGTGAGTCTGCTGGAGATAGTATGAGTACAACTTTAGTTTAATTACCAAGGAACAGCTGTGAGTCTGCTACATACAGTGTAAGTAAGTGACTTACCAAAAAACAGCTGTGCGTCAACTTTTAGTTAAATTGTTGTCCAGTTTTCCTGAAATCAACAGTTACAATTGGTTCTGCGATATTTCAACCTCGCGAATTGCAAATGCACATCGCTCTGAAGGTCTGCTACTATTACATTGAGTGTCGATTACAACGAGTTTGACTAGAACATGATCGCAGAAAAAAAAGTGGCCCAAAGTTAGTAGAAGCAGAGCGCATATTTGTGACATTTACACCCAATGAACGATTTCTGAGCATTTTATTTACAGTATCCATTGCAAAAGTGAAGAAAATGTGTGCAGAAATATCATTCATTTTGTGCCTTCTGTTTACGGTATTTTGCAAATTCATCCCCGCCTTCTGTCAAAATCTTTGACATTCGAAATATCTTCGTCCCATCTTTAACAATGTGATCAAATAGTCCATTTGTTTCTGGTATGTTCTCCGACCAAAAGCATTGCATTCGCACCAATGGATTTTCAGATCCATACATTTGCATGTCTTCGTTATCCCACACCGTTGTAAGCAACAAATACCAGTTTCATAAAACTTTTACTTCTCGATCGGCATTTTACAGTTTTACACTTGTGACTCTCAAACTGAAAAGTGCATGTGCATTCATGGTACTCGCCTGCCTGTCCATCATGAGCGATGTTGCTCCCTGGGAATTAATTGAGGCTGTATTTAATTGGTAGAAGCTACAAAATTATTTCAAATTGTATTCTTTCTGACTAATATTTGCAAGTTACAACACTGAAAAATAAAACAGTGCTCGAGATAATTGTGTGGATTGTCAGTTTCTTCGTAGAATGTAGATATAAAGGAGGGGAAAAAAAGAATGACGATGGAATCCTAGCCACTGATTGCGAATCGTTTCGAACTGACTGTAATTGCCCTTATTTGACTAAGAAAAATTGTGAATCATGTTGTCAAGTCCTGCTTGATCACTGGAGCGTGCAAGTCCAGATCTCAGTAATACGAGTCTATGGAGAAACGAACTTTAAGAAAGTTTGCTGGGCCGTGACCACAAAACATTACAGAGGATTTATGGTCATAATGCCAAATCAGATAGATGGTAAATGTCGATCGTACACAATCAATGACACAGACACGCTGCGAGCTTTGTTGTTAAAGAGGCTTGGAAATGTGAATAGTTAAAACATATGTTGGATTTAACGTAAACAACGGTTTGAACGACGAAGACTTCATGGAAATGAGTAATAAAGCGATCACAATGAATGTACAATAGGTATTTATGAATGTGCTGTATTACTTTTATCTGTGTTATGAAATACCAACTGCAGTGGCAACCACACGCTTTAATGTGAGAAAATATTTTTGACTTGGTTAATTAAACTGTTGTGGTCTGCATTTTCAGACGGCTTGGACGATTTGTCAGTCAGTTTTGGGAGGCAAAAGTAATGGATCTTACACCAATGTCCACTTATTGGTTCTCGTACAATAATATGGCCTCAACCAATCTGAAAATTGACGATTCAAAATTGATTTACGGAAACAAAAAGGTTTGCAAATCCAGTCCTGAGAACAATGAAGTTTTTTGGGATTTAAAATCCAAGTGAGAAAATTGGGTGTTCTCACAGATTATACCTTAAACAGTTAATTTATTAATTTACTACAATAATGATGCCCAGAAGAGAGCATCGTCCAAATTCAGGTCTTGTCTTTGCCGTTTTGGAGCGCAGCCACACAATTCACATGTGAAGGATCATATCCACCACCTGATCTAAACCGCACAACATGCTGTTTTCTGCCAAAACACACAACGTCGAAAATTGGCACTTTTTATTTGGCAGGTACACATTATGTCATTCCACAGTTGGTGTTTGGTCACTCTTAAAGCAATGGTTATTGTTGGTGCAAAGTTAAGATTGATTATATCAGCTGTAATGCTATTTGGCATTGGATTTGGAATTTCTTGTTAAAATTAAAGAAAGAAATTACGGAATATCTTGTACTTATGTGCTGAGTCATTGGCAATGTCGCTTTCGCCTTCGTTCAGTTTATGTTAACAAACTCTAAACTTACGCACACAGGGTGGATGTTGAAGGATTTTCATTTCGTTTATATTTCATTCAAATCACTGCGAACCCGTGTGCATAAAAGCGTGTGGGTGCCTTTGCACATTAGCCTTAAATATAATACAGTATCAATCATATCATCACTGCACAGCTGTGAAGCGCAGAAGTCAATGCGGAGAAATTGTGCGGACTTTAAAAAATATCGACTAGTTTGTTTATGCTGAATTGCACATCCGTTGTGCGTGAGGATCTGTTCAAAGGATGACAGATGAAAAACCAGCCGCGAGTCCGATGGAGAAAATGCGGCTACGGATGGCCGCGGAGGGGTACAACACTCTACCCTCGGACTTCGAATATCAGGAACCAGGTAGGAACGAACAGTTTACACTCCTATATCATGTGAATCAATTTCATATAACGCGCATAGTATTGTCACACTGCATAGAGCAGGCTTAACATATTGTGTGATATTAATTGGTAATGCGTAAAATTTTAGCAGATGTTGTTTTATGTAGTTTGTTAATTTAACTAGGACGGAATATGTCGAACAAAATTTGTTCCTTTTTAAAGCAGAAATGTGTAGCTCAAAGCGGGAGTTGCATGGATGCCAAAGAACTTTGAATCAATTCAGATTATTTGAAAACAGAACATCTCGTACAGAAAATATGTTAAAACGGCAGTTACTACATATTGGAATTTTATGATGGAAACAGGTGACTCATTGGTGGCTCGCTAGAGTCACCTTAGTGGTTGATTGATGGTTTTTGCCCCGAAATTTTGGGCCCGTGGTGGGGACC